>JAVJIF010027888.1:0-47385 GCA_038442645.1 Agave tequilana
TATTGTGTTTTACGGTGTTTGGTTGATAAAGTGAAAGTGTAAATGGTAAAGTATATTGTGTTTTACGGTGTTTGGTTGGTAATGGGCGTGTTTGGATGTAAGGAATCGGAGTGAAGTGAGGAAGTGGGGAAGTATAATTGCTCATTTCCCTATCTATCCAAACACCGGAAAAGGAAAATAAGAAAACCTCCTTTTCCCTTTTTCATCTCTCTTTTACACAACCATTTTCTCACTTCCAAGTGCTACAGTTAATTTTGTGGTCATGTAAATCTCATTTATAATAAGTTATAGCATAAAACAGTTAATTTTTGGTCATGTAAATCTCACTTGCATTCTAATTACAATCTATTTTTTATTTTTCTTAATTAATTTTTATTTTAATATATTTTGCGGTCAACTTTGTGGTCAACTTTTCCATTTCCACTTTCATTACCATCCAACACCAGAAACGACAAAACATTTTCAAACCACACTTCCCAACAACCATCCAAACACCAGAAAACTTACTACTCATTTCCCTTTTTCCTAAAGGAAATAAATCTTACTTCCTACTTCCTCACTTCACACCAATTCCTTAAATCCAAACAGACCCAATGTAAAAGTGTAAGTGGAAAAGTTGACCACAAAATTAACTGTAGCAGTGATTTAAATATTATAAATACTATTAAATTAAATCTACTATTGCAAATTAAATTATATTAATAAATTGAGATAAAAAATTAATAATCTTAATATTTTATTTATAACAATAATATTAATAAAATATTAGTATAAATAGTAAAATATTACTAAAATATTAACTAAATAAATAATATAAAATTTTAAGAATACTAATAAAATATAAATATTAAAAATCTTACAAAAATAATAAATATAGTTATAATTATAATATTAAAAATACTTGAAAATTATTATAATATAAATTTTATTATAATATTAAAAAATCTTCCAAAAATAATAAAATATAGTTATAATATTATAATATTAAAAATACTTGAAAATTATTATAATATAAATTTTATTATAATATTATTGTAATATTATAGAAATATAATTAACAAGTAAAATGTAATTATAATTTAATAATAATTATCATTATAGTATTATTATACTGAATTATTATTACAATATTAACATAATAAAATTTAATAATAATAATAAAATATATTATGATATTAATAAAGTAATTTTTATATTAAAAAATAAATAACTAAATATAAAATAAATTTTATATTAAAGTATAATATTGTTATATTAATAAAATATTAACTCTAAATAAAATAATAATAAATGGAATAAGTATTAATAAAATAATAAAGTATTAAATAAAATATTAAATTAAAATATTAATTAAAATAGTAAAATATTAAATATTAAAACAATATTAAAAACAATAAAAAATAAAGATTAAAAATATAAAATAATTAAATAATTAAATAAGAAATTGAACACTATTTAAAATATTAAATATTTAATAATATTAAATTATATATTGATTATCAAGTAACTGTTTTGAACTATAAGTGTACTACAAGTGAGAGTTACATGACCACAAAATTAACTGTAGCAACTGCAAGTGGGAAAATATGAGTGTAAAAGTGATATTTACATGACCACAAATTTAACTGTAGCAACTGCAAATGGGAAAAGAAGAGTTACATTTTGTAACTTGTTTTTTCAGCGAAACAAACAACGGAAAATGGAAAAGAAGTTTTACGACTTGCGTTTTGTGACGTTTTGCGGCGAAACAAACACGCCTAGGGGGCTGTTTGGTTAGGAGTGAAAGTGAGAAAGTGAGGACTAGTAATAGTTTCTTTTGAAATTTAAGAATTGGTTAGCAAGTTTTTCAGTGTTAAGATGTTGGGAGGTGTAGCTTGAAAAAATATTATGTCTTCTTTGATATTTGGATGATAATGTGGAAGTGAAAATGAAAAAGTTGACCACAAAGTTCACCGCAAAATAATATTAAAATAAAATTAATTAGAAAAATAAAAAATGGACTATAATTAGAATACAAGTGAGATTTACATGATCACAAAATTAACTGTTTTGAGTTACAACTAATTACAAATGAATTTACTTGACTACAAAATTATTGTAGCACCTTAAAGCGAGAAAATGATTGTGTAAAAAGAAAAGAGAAAAAAGAAAGAAGTTTTCTCATTTTTCTTTTTCGGTGTTTGAATAGATAGGGAAGTGAGAAATAACATCTTCCCATTTCCTTACTTCCGCCTATTTCCTTGAATCCAACCAGCCTCTAACAGAAATACATGAATAGCACCAAAGATCTCTTTCTTTTGATTAAAATAAGAATAAAATATACAAAACTATTGTTTTCATAGAAGTTGTTGGATGTGTTTTGAATTTAAAGAGAAATCTTTGGCTTTGGTTTTACCCACATTGAATAGGAGATGGGAGGTCGAGTAGTATATATACTAACTCTTCTCATAGCTATTGTTTTGAATAGTATGGCCAGACCACACTTTCCACACGCGCGCCACACACCCGAACAGGGCCGAGTTCGGGTGGTACGCGACTACGACTTGTGGACACCAATGCAGTTCGATTCAGGGGTTCTTGAACCTGAAAATTTTTATTTTGATTTTGTTCGGTTTGACCTACTACTTTGGATCTGCTCGCGTGTATCACAAACTGCATGAACATATACGAATTTGGGGCGAGACTGTTGTAACCGCTGGATTCAGAGAGGCTATATACTGCTTCTCGCATTTTCATTCTGTTAGATGCAAAAACAACTGCATTTATTATGTGCTCACTCTGTCTCGCTCCTCTACATTTCTCTATTACAAAAATTCTGTTGAAGCTTTTTTATTTTTGGATAATAAATCTCCGTCTGAGGAGAAACTTAGCTCATCGTCTTGAACTAGGTGTTAGTGAAATACAGGGAGAGTTTTTAAACACTGCTATAAAATATACAAAAATATTGTTTTCATAGAAGTTGCTCTTGTTGTTCACCAATACATCAGGCGATTTGTCATTTATTTACATGCTAAGAGTCTGAGTGTCATTACTCTAAAAGCAATAATAAGTACGCTATGTAGCTAATTAGCACTTTTTTGTATAAAAAACTTGCATGCTCATAATCACTGTTAGTTGATTAAGGATATTATACGTACACAATAAGATAATAAGTAGTCATTACTAGGAGGTAATAAAGGGGGGAGTACCCTATAAATATAGTAACTAAATAATCATCAAAATGACTTCTTGATTAATTCTCTAGCATGATGTTCCTCTTCAACTCCCTCCAACACAATGTAGACATTCATAGATGGCTCTATCATCTTTTTCTTTTCTGGTTCAAGACATTTCTAGTGTAGTGCTAAGGTGGATATTTGACATTTGAAGTAATACGCATGTATAAGAACCAAGTGCTAGAATTGAAAAACAGTGAGTGTTCCAAAAGATTCCATTGTGTAAAAGACTAGGAAAAGGACAAATGAGTAGCCACCCTTGATATCAAGTATCAACCACGCTTAAAGAATTCTCAAAAGTTAGTACCTTTTCTTGAGGAAAAAAAGTAGGCCAATTACCCTTACTAATTCCTCAAGGAAAGTTTCTCATCTTTTATTTTTGCTCAAATTTGAATCCGCCGCACAAAAAGCAGCAGTGTCTCACTCTATATTATATTACTTGTGCATCAGACACTCATGGACCACAAGTAGGAAAAGCTTTGGAACAAGACATGCAAGAACAACATAGTAGGGACCATTGCAACCACAAGGAGATCTTGGGACTTGTGAGCTCCTCACGGTTACCACATCCCAAGAATTTGGTAAAGGCAAGAACATGAGATGATAAATTGCACTGGACTTTCTCTCTTTCTCTCATGATATATTTGGGGACAGGGTAGAGTGCAAGTTGGAAAATAGATCTCATTGCTTAAGACAAAATGGGGCCATTAGTTGAGGGGTCAGTTTGGAAATCCTACCTGAAATGTGCTGTCTTGAAGTTTCTTTTTGATCTTTTCCTCTCTTTCCACCTATAGAAAAATTATTTTAAAAAGAAAAGAAAATTAAGGCTTCACCTCTTCTCTTAAAGTGAATGGAGTGCCCTTACCTACTGCCCCTCACCAGCTGCCACCCAATAGTATTGGATTCACATACTCAATCCCACCCACTTCATATAACCAGACCTCCCACCCTTGCACTCTCCTTGTGCTTTTGCCCTTCTTCTTCCCTCACTCAGGTATGCTCCTTGGCTCTCTAAGCTTCTTGCTTGCTTGAAGTGTACTTTTCATGCATATTGTTAGCATTTTCATTGGTGCTCTTCTTGCTAATGGTGGTGTAATTAATGTATTTGTAGTGATTTTTTGGACATTTGAGTGCTTATACTAGTGTTGCCTAACATTTATTTTGCCTTTATATTGAAGAAGATTTGTTGGTACATTGTCAAAGATTTCTAGATCTATGTAGTTCCCAAGTTCTTGGTTGCTTGGGACTTTTTGGGTTGATACTATGTTTGCAGTTCCATCAAGATTTGTAGGAAATGCTTCTATACTTCTAGAGTGGAAAGGTTTTCTTGCTTCTAGAGATCTATGTTGTACGTTTCCCATTTCTTTTATCAGGATTTTTTTTTTTTTTTGGTTTCAAATTTACCATCATGATTATTTCCCCCCTTTGCCTGCTCTAGTGGAACTGTAGATCTGCTTGTAGTTTTTTATTCTTTTTTATGTTTAGGAAGTTATTTTCCTTTACTTTAATCTTCAACTTCTTGAACCGTTGATTAGGTCTTCATATATATTTTTTATGGGTCCCTTGTTGATGTATTTGGTGTTTAAAATTGATGAAATGGACAAGATCTGCGTTGTATTTTTATATTCTGTGATTTGGGTTTTGACTTTAGATTGCAAGGGAAATTGGTTTTTAAACTTTTTTAATTTTCAATGCAAAGTATCCAACATCACAAAGAGGGGAAAAAAAAAAATTCAATGCTCATTTCCTGCACTGCACATTATCATAATTTCTCTTATTCTAGAGTGTGAGAATACAAAAGGTGCACTCATGCTACATCAAACTAACTAATTTTATGAGATAATTGAGTGTGATTTAAGTTTTTGGTGGAATACATGTTTAAGTTTTTGGATGTTTGTCGCAAAATCATATGATAGAAAAACCAATTATGTGGTGCTCACTCCATATGGAAAACACCTTCTATAAGAAAACCTCAACTAAATCTAGCCTCCGATGCCAACTTCTATTTGCATTCAGTTTTTTATATTAATTATGTTGCTAATTTCTTATTTAGTTGTGTGAGGTAGCATCTGGATCCATCTCCTAAGTTTATATTATTTCACAACCCTGAAGAAAAGCCATTAGCCCACCATGTTAGCGAGGAAGATTTTATTCTACTTTCTTTACAAATAACAGCTTCAGTTATCGAGTTCTTTCCCTCCCTCAAAATGCTTCTATTACCAACTTTTTGAAACAAGATTTGGCTCTTAATAATGAGCATGATATTCGCAAACTTTTCTGTAACAACAAAATGAACCCAACCAAGGAGAGGAGCTTGGTTCTAGAGGGCATAACATAAGGAGATTATAAGGGAGAGGTCACAACTGAAGACATGAGGAGTGGAAAAAGAAGAAATTTCTACGTGAAGAGGAGAGGACGGGATTTCTTGTTGTAACAAATCGGCGCTCTAATACCAATTGTTACTTTCAGGATCGACACTTGCGAAACTTGATAAAATGATCAGTACTTGCAAAAGAAAACTATTGTAAAGCAAATTAGTAATACTTAGACAAAAGAGTAATAAAAAATAACACGATGATTTAACGTGGTTCGGCCCAAACTTGGCCTACATTCACGGAGAAAGAACTTGAGAGAGTTTTATTACTAACTTGATATAAAGAGATCTAACATTCCCCTTGATGCAATAAGAGTATTCAACTTCCTCCTTAATCTAGAATTAGATTACAAGAGTATTTACCTCATCTCTATGCACATTCACCACCTTTCCCCCTTGAGATTAGATTGAGATCAAAGTTGGTTTACAATCTTTATTTATAAGATTTTACAAAACAACTCCTATTTGGACTATGAGATGATCTTGGCCTTTGGATGCTTGAAGAATCTTGATCAATTCTATTAGGATTTGATCTCCTTGATTTAGAAGAATTCTAGACCTTTTAATATTTAGAAACAAACCTTCTTTTAATAAAATCTGCATCCTATTCGAACTCCACCAGAAGAGGAAACTCGTGGGCGCCTGGAAAGGAAATTGCGCATGCAGAACCGCCCTGATTAGTTGACTAGTACTTAGGCCTAGTCCACTAATCCCTTCCATTAGTCGACTAATAAAACTTATTAGTCGACTACTATATTTTGTCTTCTTTTGCATCTGTCTCTGTATCTGTTCTAGTCGACTAGTAATCTTGTTAGTTGACTATAAGTCGATCGACTAACTTTTCTTGATCTGTTTTTTTTTTCTTCTCTCCAAGTAATCATCTTCTTCTCCAACTTATTTGAATCTTCTTGGACTATCATCATCTTTTAAATCGAAGGCAAAATTCTAACATTTCTCACCTTTTTCGTTAAAAAAGAATACCCAAATAATACACCATCTTATCAATGGACCTCTTTCTGACCCTTATATAGCAAGCCATCGATGAGACTTTATTGCAGTTTATGATAGTTGTACTTAATAGGTACTGATTTAAATAAATATGTTTGAGCTATACCCCCAATGGCTTTTGTTTTGTTTACCGTAATTGAGTAGTGTCTGATAACCACTATTAAAAATAAAAACAAACCTAGAACTTTAGGCTGATGGGTTAGAGTTATATATTTTTAAGATGGCTATAATGGGGCTTAAACTCAGGACTTCTTGAAATATGGTGCTTTTATGCCATATTAACAACCAATTTACCCAGAAATTCAGTAGTGCATATCAAGAAATTGTAACATCTAATATTGTGTATGACATCTTACAGTTCAACTAAAGGAATCCAGCCTTTTCTTTTTCCAATTCAGCCGTATTCCAATGTGTGAAATTGCTCATTCGTCTTCTCTTCTCATTCTTCATGCAGGGACCTAAGAGTTCAATTGATCACACAGAGAACGGAGAAGAGAAGAAAAAAGGAAGAAGAAACAATGACATTCACTAATATGTTGGTGATTGCCACTCTACTGACCCTCTCAATCTCTTATCCTACAACTGCGCAGACCGCTGCTCCCCCTTCTTTCGCCCCAGCCTCAGCCCCAGCCCCTGGTCCGCACTTTGTTAACCTCACTGATCTTCTCTCTGTTGCTGGCCCGTTCCATACCTTCCTCAACTACCTTGTCCAGACACGAGTCATCCAGACCTTCCAGAACCAAGCTAACAACACGGATCAAGGTGTCACCATCTTTGTCCCCAAGGACTCTGCGTTCTCTGCTATCAAGAAGCCTGGCCTTGCTAACCTAACCCAAGACCAGCTCAAGTCACTTCTCCTCCTTCATGCCCTCCCCAAGTACTACAGCCTCTCCGAGTTCAAAAATTTGAGCAACTCGGGCCCAGTCAGCACCTTTGCTGGTGGGCAGTATCCACTGAACCTAACTGATGCATCTGGGGTCATCAAGGTCGGATCGGACTGGGCTAACACTAAGATCACCAGCAGTGTGTACTCGACCTACCCAGTTGCGGTCTATCAGGTGGACAGGGTTCTACTTCCAAGGCTATCTTCACTGCTGAACCGCCTATGGCTCCAGCTCCAGCTCCAACTCCTGATGTCAGCCCAGTTGCAGATACTCCCTTGGGATCGAAAGTGAAAGGTGCAGCGCCAAAGGCTTCTGAGTCTTCAAACTCAGATTCTGCGTCTCACATTATAACCGTTGGGCGATTGAGCTACCTGGCAGTGGCAGCTTCAGCCGGTCTGATGGCTATGTTGTGGATTTGAGGATTTGAGTCATACCATGACAGAATTGGGTCTGCTTTGTTTCATTTCATTGTCATTCTTTTTAGGGAGGGAAGTTAGATGTGCATGTTGTTCTAGTCGGATTTCGTGGTTGTGATATGGTATATATGCTATTGGTTCATTCTTCTCCTCCTCCTCTTTTTAATGTTAATGATATCGACAGAATTTCTTTTAAATTTTAATGCTTTTTGGTTTGGCTATGATCTATTTGGCTCTCATGGAAATTTTTAGTTTGATGTGGATTCTGTTGTTTCATTTTGTTTTGGTACTGAAGACATCTCCTTGAGAGATGTTTGTGATATGCTGGATAACTCTGTTTCCGTTGTTTATCTTTGCTTCGCAGGATGCATGATTGTGAAGTTTCTGAATGTTTGATTGTAAGAATGTTCTTTAGAATCTGTTACTTGATTGTTAAAGAAATTTGGAACCTTGAGCTATACTTTAAGTAGCTCTAATGATATCAAAAGAGTACTGTTTGAGAATGTGAAGGTGCCATTTAATCAGGAAAACTGCAGCTCGTAGATCAGTTCTTACTTCTTTTTTTGAAGCAAAACGGCTGCGCAAGGCTTCCCGTGTTCTATTAAAGAGTAGTTAACGAAACATGCTAGGTACATCAACTGGAAAAGTCTCAAAAAAGTGAGAACAAAATGGCAAAATACAAGCACACTACTCTTCTCTCACAGAAATACAGAAGACCAACATAAAAACTTCGTCAGTGTCCGCAGGTGAAGGAGGCGTAGCGCAAAGCCAGTCAGTTCTTACTTCTTAGCACTGACAAGAGAAGTGCTTTTTTGTCTGAAGAAACTTTTGAGAGATGAAGACTCCATCTGAAGTGGTACTTCTTCACAATCATCCAACATGCTTGCTTGTCTTGGTCTGGGTGAAATTGCATGAGCATGTTATGGCACGAAATATTGTTATTCTTTTGTCACTCTGCGAATGTCACCAACACTCTTTGGCTTGAAATGAGCAGATCGTAGGACCTCACATTCTAGTGTTTCTTGCATCTTATGTTGTTATTTTATCAATTTTTTCTTATCCCATGGGCAAAACCATGCTTACGATTCAAGTTAAGTGTAACAAGTTTCAGCAAACAAGACATGAGACTTTTCTATGAAAAGGAGTATGATTCTATTCAATGCTTTCTGCGTGATTGCAAACATAAAATAACTGAAAGAATTTTGGAACAGGAAAAGTCACAACATGCTGCAAAATAATTACTTCCCACATAAATTCTTCGCACGGTAAGCCTCTCAGAAAGCAACATAAACATGTTAGAGACAAAGGGATTCTAAAATCAGATTAATTTATGTGAGATTTGTTGCGCCCTTTGGTGGAATTAAACGCCGAGTTAACCACAAACTAATATGGCACGAACCAATCAATTAAAGAGAAAAGGCGAGAAACAAATGATTTAACGAGGTTCGACAAATTGCCTACATTCTCGGGACAAAAGGAAGAAGATCTTATTTAAACAACTGAGTTATAATAATGCAAAATGATCCAGAGATCTAAATTGAGAACCTACACAATTCACCGTAAATTCTCTCAAACTAAACTTTCAGTATAATTCACCTCTCAAAGGTTACAATTAATAAGGACAATACCCTTTTATATATAACTAGCGGAACAATCAAGGAAACCTAATTCGGATCAAAATCCGATTCCAAAAACAAAAAGCTGAAACCAACTCAAAATAGTTAGAACCCGACTCATAGTTGACCGGGCAGTCGATCGGTTTCATGTACAGATCGACTAGGCGGTCGACCACTAACCCAAATATCTTGTGTAATCTATCTAGTCTTCTAGGATCGGTCAACCGACTGCAAACTCTGTTTTTCAACTTTTGGGTGGTCGACTGGTGCTTCTTCCTTTTCAATTGTGCATGACTGTGCACATGCGGTTGACCGTTCTGCTTACTATGAGCTTTTTCTGATGAGTTAACAAATCTATAAGTAATCTTTTACTTTTGATCTTTTTTCATAAGTCTTAATCTCGGTAAAGATTTCTCAAATCTTAGCCGAACACAACGATTCAAATAATTTTGACTCATTTAACTGGCTGCGTCATTACAGCTACCTACGTACCCATAGCCATGAAGTACTCGAATTCATCTTTAAACAAGTCATGAAGCCCATCTTGCACCATGTTAAAATGAATTCATCACTAATGATAGGATCTCAGCCAGGCATGCTGGCTCTTCTGCTGGATACCCCCTTAGAGCAGACAAAACCCGTCGCAGTATATTGGATCACACGGAATAAAATTCAATAATAAGTTGAACACAAAAGCACTAAAAATTTAATGTGGTTCGACTCTGTAAGGTTTCTCATTTTAGTAGAAGGGCATTATTTATCGTAGATTTTTAGCATTTGAGAGCGATGCACTGAGAATAGGAAACGTAAAGTAAGTGAAGACTATTAATTTTTAAATTTTGAAGTAGTTGAGACCTTAAGCCTTTTTCTCATCTTTTTTTTTTCCCTTTTTTTTTTACTGGTCGCAAAACTCGAACGTGGAGTTTTTCATAATTTATTCCCACGCTATTACTCTCAAGTTGTTCTTCAAATGGCTCGGTCTACAATCTAATTCAAGGATTATAAGAGTGAGAGGCAATGAGGCATCCCATTAGCAATGTTTGAAATCTTGGTGGCAGGGTATCCTCAGACTTCGCGGGTCCGCAAGAAAATAACAAGCTCTCCCCTTTTTTCCTCTTCGGCTTTTATTATTTTTTAGCTTTGCTTTTCGTTTCGCACAAAATCACAGGAGGCCCCGCCATCGCTTTTCTTCCGCCTCTTCCTTCCTACAAACTTGGAACTCTTTCAAACAGACCAAAAGGAAAATTAAAAAAACAGAATAAAAAGCTCACAGATTTGAGTTCCAAGGTTGAAGCTTGTATTAGGTTTCTTTGCTTGTCACCTACTCTGGTTCCATCAAGGAAATGTTAGGTAACACTGCGTTATTCATTTATTTTGTTGTTTCTTTCTTCTCGTCAAATCTTTTCCTTTTTTCTGTCATTTGGGATCTATCGGTTAGATGATTTCTGAGATGGGTTTTCTGATTTTAATCTGAATTCTCATCCAAGATTGAAACTTTTTATCTGGGTATTTGATACTTGGATCGTAGAAGAAAAAAGAAAATGTGATGCAACTTATATCTGTTTTCATTAGATTGACATGAATTACTTGTGAAAATGATGGAAGTTGCTTTCTCTACGATTGAAATGTGCAGAGCAGTTGGCTCCTGAGATGGGTTTTCCATTTTTGATCTGGATTTGGCTGAAAGATCAAAAAATTTCAAACTTGGCTTTTGTTGTTCGGATTGTAGAAAAGTTGTGGACTGATTTGCATAGATTATTTAGTTATGTTGCTTTTTACGAAATTTCTGGGCATTTTTCTTGTAGGAAATGAATAAATTTATGATTTGTTTTTTTTTTTACCGAGACATATAAATAATATAATTTCTGAGATAGCTTTCCGTTTTAAATCTGCTTTTGGCTCAAAGATCATTTTTTTCCCAACAGGCTTTTGCTATCTTCCTTCATAGGATCAGGTACAGACAGAAAGGTGAATGAAGGGAAAAAAAAAAAAAAAGAAAGAAAAGAAAGAAAAAGAAATCATATGAGTTAGCTCTTTGTTGCTTTTGCCTTGATGAATTTTATGAAATTACCATGTATTTGACTGTAGCAAAAGATTGAAGTTGAGATATCATATTGCGATCCATAAATAACTTAATTTCATAGATGACCCAGTTAAACTCAGCTCTAGGATGGAAATTCCAAGTGGGACTCTTTATCATGATTTTGGGTTAATGTATATGCGTAAGAAAGCACAAGAGGAATATATGTGATGAGGCTTGCATAATTGTCGTAATTCAAGAGTTTGTTGAGAGTTTTGCAAAGTATTTTCATATTTGTATTACTAGGAAACGAGTAAAGTTGTCATTTTCCCCATCAGGATGTCAAATTATGTAATGCTGATGTAGGTTTGCTGTTTGGATCCAAGAACTTTCCAAGAGAACTTTTGTTATTTTGATCGGGGATCAGCTGTAGATATGTGAACAAACAAGAAAAGGAAGAAAATGTGAGATAACTTTGAATGTTTGAGAGGTTCTGTGGACCTTTCATGCATCCATCAGTATGAAATGAAGAGTAATTTTTCCTCAGTAAGACCATATGTTGGCTAAATTCTGGGAACCTTTTCATGTTCAATCTGAATTCAGCTTCTTTTTCCCCATAATTCAAGAGTGAACTTGTCAAGTGGGTTTCTTTTTTTTTCTTTTTTTTTTTTTAATATTTACATCAGATGTAGAAAGGGAACGAAAAAAAATGGCATTAGTTAACTTTTTTTTTTGGGGGGGGGCAAAGTTGAGTGATCTTTTGGTGCATTCTACATGTACATATTAGTAGATAATGAAGTAACTTTTGATTTCCAATCTGGAACCTTTTCCAACATCAAGTTTTTCAACTTTGTTTTTATTATTTGATTACTGGATCAGATATAAATTGAGAACAAAGAGAAAAAAATGCAGTGTAAATTGCTAAATTTGTAAAAAGAAAAAACAGAGAGAGAGAGAGAGAGAGAGAGAGAGAGAGAGAAATTCTCCATCTTTTCGTTTCAGGAAATGTTGTACTTCGCTGCTTTTATAACTGGGATACGTAAATCATGTGGTTCCTGCAACATTGTTTCTATTTTCGATATGATCCTGTTTATAATTGTGACTTTCCTTCCAGGCTTGTATTGTTTCGACCATAGGATCTGATAATAGATAGGGAAACACGTAAGGGAAAAGGAGAAAAAATGTCGGGTTTTGTTGGGGTTGTCGTCTCTGATCCTTGGCTCCAAAGCCAATTTACCCAGGTGGAGCTAAGGGGCCTCAATTCCAAAGTAAGCGATTTAAAGAATCCCTCTGCTCTCATTAGCTTTGATATTAATCTTTGCACTCTTTTTCTGAGTGAAAATCTTTTATGCATTTTGGCTTTGATGTTTGATTCTTCTTTCTTCTGATTGGATGGGGTCCCGTAGTTCCTTTCAACAAAGGGGGAAAAGGGAATGTCACTATCGAAAAAATGCCACCTCTAATGGCAAAGCTGAAGGGTCTCAATAATGTTCTTACTGAGGAAGAGATCTCGACAATCTTAGCTGAGTCCAATCCTGACACAAGCAAGGAGATAGATTTCGAATCCTTCCTTCGGGTATTTCCCCTTATTTCTGTAATATTTTTCAACAATTTCCTCTTGGTCATACTGTTTGTTATGGTTGGATTATAGACTAGATTGGATAAAGTGGAACTACTGAATTTGGCAGGCATATTTGAATCTTCAAGCTCGTGCGACAGAAAAACTGGGTGGTACAAAGAATTCTTCGTCTTTCTTGAAGGCCACAACAACAACACTTCTTCACACCATTAGTCAATCTGAGAAAGCATCTTATGTCGCACATATTAATGGCCATCTTGGGGAAGACGCATTCTTGAAGAAATACTTACCATTGGATCCAGCTACTAATGATCTATTTGACCTTGCAAAGGATGGCGTACTTCTATGGTAAGCTGGTTGTAATCATGATTCATGCTGAACTCTTTGTTGTCATCAATTGCCAATTGACAACTCTTTATTTGTGTGCGCATGAGAGCATTCTTGTGTCATTTATATCTTTATCAGTGACAAATAGTATAGAGATGAACACAAGTGGATATGGTTGAGTTCAGTTTTTGCATCAGAATGAAACCTTTACCAAATATAATCAGTTTCAGTATGAGAAAGGTGTATAATTATCCATGACCAAATTGGATTCTCGCATTGGTCTTAATATCTTTTGGTGCTTTTTCTGATCCATCTAGTAAATTGATCAATGTTGCGGTTCCGGGAACAATAGATGAGAGGGCTATCAACACAAAACGAGTGCTGAACCCATGGGAGAGAAATGAGAATCACACTCTCTGCTTGAATTCAGCAAAGGCTATTGGGTGCACTGTTGTCAATATTGGAACACAAGACTTGGTGGAAGGGAGGGTAAGTCAGGATTACTCTTGCCATTTGGTTTTTTACTTTGTGAATAGTTTCTAAATGAAACATTGTTAGATTCCTTTAAAGCTATTTATTTTTGAGATAACACTGAGTTGATGGAATCCTTGGTCAAGTTTGTTACATCGAGTCGAGTTAAGTCCTCAATAGTTTCTTAAAAGGAAAATTATGCATGGTTCCTCTTTGCCCTCCACAGTTCTATATGTGACGAAACTAAATATGCCCAAGAATTAGAACATTGCTTTTGATAAATTGCTCCACTTTTCCAATCACTTTAACAAGTGGTTTGGGAGCAATTTAGGTTCATTAGTCAGGAAAATTTATGACGGCATTAAACACAAAAAGAATTAATTCAGTTGGATGATACATATGAGATTATCCTTTATCTTCAATTTATTGCCTACTCATACATACATCTATCAAACTTCTTGAAGATCTTTTCCCTAGTGGTCAAGATATATTCTGAGTTGATAGGTCTTCAAAAATAACTATCATGCCAGTTTATCTGCCGTTTAAGTTTAGCTGCAGTATTTCATGTTTATATTACAATATTCATACTCTTGATATCTTGGAACTGTTGAAATTTCCTCTAGGATTTGGCCATGTTTCAAAAAGTATCCCGTGGTTTAGTTGTATGCCAAACAATTCATGATATTTTCTTAACCTATTTCTTTATTGAAATTCAATTCAGCTGACTTTTTTTCCCTCTTTTTCTCCAGCCTCATCTGCTACTTGGGTTGATATCTCAAATAATCAAGGTATGGGCGGAGACTTGTACATTTAATATTTGGCTATTTAGTGCCTCAATATAGAAGACTGAAAAGAAAAGGTGGTACCATAGGGTGAGGGTTTGGCACATTCTATTTGCATGATAATGAGTCAAGCAAGCTATGGACTTGGGCCAACACTGTTTTCCTCTTCTTTCTTTCTTTTTTTAATGTTAAAAATAAAATTGTGATCTTGCAGTACAATGTTAATATATGTTGAGAAGTCAATTAGTTTTTAATTTACTTGGATGGTCCTGTATCAGATACAACTTTTAGCTGATCTCAACCTGAAGAAGACACCTCAACTGGTGGAGTTGGTAGAAGATGGCAAGGTTATCCTTCTTGTTCATCCGCTTTCTCATGGGTCAAAAGATGTATAAACTTGCATCAAATTTATTGTGTTATGCTGGTGATATGTACTTCAGGATGTGGAGGAACTCTTGAGCTTACCGCCAGAAAAGATGTTACTAAAATGGATGAATTTTCATCTCCAGAAAGCAGGCTACAAGAAAACTATAACCAATTTTTCTTCTGATGTGAAGGTAACTTTAAAATTCAAAAAGGTTCTAGTACTCTTGTTACAACATTAACCAACAGCTGTATGAAAATGAAGAAGATAAATTAATATAACACTCACAGCCGGATTGCTTTCACAAGGCTTTTGTGTTTTGTTTCCTGAGATATCTGAACTATATGATTGTTTCTGGGTTAGGTACCAGGAATTTTGTCCATCGAATTAGGGTGTGCTCACTGTATTAGGCCAAATTTCTAGACATATTGCAAATGTTAGCCAGCAGATATTATCTGTGATTAGTGTTCTTAAGAAAATGGTAATGAACTTAAGAACGAAGGTTAAAAAATATTGCTGAAGGAAAGAGGGAATCAGTTAAAGCTCACCTGCAACAATCTCATGCATGCACTTGTAATGTAATTCCAACGTAAAAAGCATGGTTTAAAGTATCTGTATCAGTAGCGATATTGGCAATTGTTTTTAGTATCAATATTATCAGTATCGAAAATCAGTATCGACAATACCGGTATTGAGATTGGCTGATATTATAGGGTTAAAGTAGCGTTCAAGTACCTCAAAACCTGATACTATATTGCTAATATGTAATGGAATCAGCCGATATTTGAGACCATGGTTAAAAGGCACAACAATAGATATTTCTTTTATACTTACATATATGACTTTTTAGGCTTGTCATTGAGTCCACTTTATGAGTATCCATTTGCGGGAGAGTTGATATGTACCCTTCTCAAAGGTCTTATCATCATTATATAGGCCGTCTTATGTGATGACCAAGAAAATATGTTTCAATATTATATGAGTGTTCTTTAGCTTTTCTATTATATTTCCTTTAGCTTTTGAGTCTAGTTTTTTCTTTGCTGTTGCAATTTGAATGGAATAAGCTTTTGCTGCAGGCATGTATTGCTTGGTTTCTTGATTGTTTGTTTCTCTCATTGTTCATTCTTCTTCTCGTATGTACATTAGATATGTGATTTCTTCTTTTCTTTCTTTATTTATTCATATTTCACGAAGCTTTTCTTCTGCAGGACGGAGAGGCTTATGCAGTTCTTCTTAACACTCTTGCACCTGAGCACAGTAGTTCAGCCACCTTGGATACTAAAGATCCTAATGAAAGGGCAAAAATGGTAATTGAACAAGCTGAGAAGCTGGATTGCAAAAGATACTTAACCCCAAAGGACATTGTTGAAGGTTCAGCTAATCTGAATCTTGCATTTGTTGCACAAGTTTTCCAGCATAGGTAAGAATCTTTCTTTTTTATTTTAGTTATGCACCATGTATATTTTTTGAGAAAATGTAAATGGTTGCTTCTTAGTTTATTTTATATTTGTACACCATACTCACATTTAGATCACTACATAGAAAAGCAATTAATTAATTAACAACAACTAGAACAATGTCTTTATCCAGACTTTTGGGTTCGGCTTCACAAGTCCTTTTCTTCCATTCTGCTCTGTTAAGGGCTATCTCCTAAATTAAATTAACTAATATCATATTCTTTTTGATTGCCTCTATTCATGTCCATTTTAGCCTTATTCTAATACTTTTTTACTTCATTGACTTTGATCCTATCACTTCTAACTGGAGGGTTTATTGGCATTCATTGAACATGTCCAAATCATCTCCATGGGTTCTCCCATAATTTATCTTAAATGGAATAACCTAGATTTATTATTGATGCACTCTTTAATTATTTATTCTTAGCAGATTGCAACTCATCCATTTCAGTATTCTCATTTCTACTTCTTTGGAGATTGTTACTCTAACATCCTAAGCATATGAAAAATTACTGGTGTATAGGCTACAGCCATCCTATAAAATTTTCTCTTATAATTTCATGGGTCGTCAATGATCACTTGATGCTCCATAAGAATGTCTCTTTGAACCATCGCGATCATGATTTTGTGAATCATAGCCTCCTTGATCTCATGATTCTCACCACAAGGGTGAATGATTGATACTGAATAGTGAAAATGATCACTCCAAAGTATCTATTATCATTATTCTATCCTACATGGTCATTTTTTCTCATATTTCTAGCTTTATTTACATTTCATATACTCTGTTTTTGTTCTACTAAATTTTAAATTCTTTAGATTCTAAATTTTCTCTCCATCTCTCTAGTTTACAAATTATTCCTTTCTTAATCACATGACTCTCATTCACTGATATAGTATCATCAAAGAATAACATGCATCCTAGAGCTTCATTTTAATGTGCTTAGTAAGTTCATCCATAACCAATTTTCCTTCAGGATTGTGCTTCCTAATCTCGTTTCTTCTCATTAAGGATATGTTTGGTTTGTAGATAATCGGTAATATGAGATTTCCATGTCGATTCCTGCATTTGCCTTGAGCTTACTTGACATTCTTGAGAATATGGATTACCTTCAGCACCATATTGTCATGTTTCATGGATATATCATTACCTTTGTGATAGGTGAATAGGTTACATTCTCACCTCTTGGCTATATTACCAAAAATCTTTCTGTCGCCATAAAATTTCTTCTTCCCCCCGTTGCCTTTCCGTCTTCCTTTGGCAGACTCATAACCATTGACGCATCGTCCTAAATGCTACCTCAACCGCCTATGCTCTACCATCTTTGTTATCCCTATCGCTACTACCATCACTCCTTCCAACAACAAACAATGAATGATGCCACCACCACCAACACCACATTGCCTCTACAGAGCCGCCCACGCCACCACTACCACCACTATACATCACCACCACAATAGCTTGTAAGATTAATTTGGAAAAACTTGGGAATGTCAAAGTTACTGGAATTTAATTTCACCAAATCATGGAAATCTTAGATTATTGAAAATGTTAGAATCTGATGAATCGGCATAACATATCTGGAAATGATGCTAGAGGAGAATGTTGCGTTCCATGTACCGAAGACAACCTTGAAGTGAAGTTCTTTGTTAAATTCCAAATCTCTATGCGTCGAGCCATTAAATTTTCTCACTTCTTCCCTTCCTCCTTGATGTCAACTATTTTGCACCTATGTGGTGCATAAAAACCTTTCCAAGATGCTCTTTCCTAAATATCTTAGTACTCTGCTCATAACAACCCCTCGGAATTGTTACCACACCAAGGTTGCAAATGATAAAATCATCTTAAACAGTATTTCCTTCAAGTTGTTCTCAACTAATGATACTCTTATTCTAAAAGTCTCATTAAAACTTATCTACCTCAAGAACCTCCTCATTACTATGCACTGTACATTCTCAAAAATTTATAATTAATTGTATTTTTTTTTTGTACTTATTTGAAAATCACGTAGCACTCATAAGAATCTAGAAATCGGCTAGGTTGCTTGAGAGGAAGAGTAAACATATTTATCGAGCTTGATGTTGAAAATGGAAAGGTCAAAAACATTTTAGAGGATTTGATAGCTTATTGAATGATGACTTTATAAGGAAAATTATTCAGAAGTATCATAACCCAAAACCCTGATACGTCCATTTTTGTGGATGTAGTTAGAGAGAGCTTAACAAGTGATAACAATAATAATACCAATCAACCATCAGAAATTATAAGAGCATGGATTGTTTTGCTTGACTATGTAACAAGTCGTGAAATATAGATTAACTGTTTAAAGAATGTGAAAGTACTCTAGCACAAGCATAGAGAAAAGGTGATGAAAAATTTCTCAAAATTATTCGAGAATTAAACTAATGAATGATACTATATAAAATTATGGGAAGGTTGACGGAGTATAGAAATAACAAAATACGATCCAGTATGGCGTATCAATATATAGGAAGTGTATTGTGCTCTTCTGTTTATATTTTTCCTTAGGATTGAGTATGATTCCCTATATCAAACTAATCCTCCCTCACCTACATCCCTACGCCTCCCTGCATCCTCCTCCTCTACTTACTCTTTCCTAGTGTATAAGAATGTTAGAAGGTTTCTCCTTCTCTGCATGTGCTTAAATTGAACGATCAATAGATCTAGCAGTTTATTATCTAGGATGTAGGGCATGACCTTCACATGCTAATAGTTCCATGGCCAAAACTTTTCCACTTTAGAGGGGATGTAAAATATTTTTATTGTTGGAGGTAGTCAAATGGCAACAACGATGTTGATTATTGGTGGTTTATGCTGAAAAGATTGACACTAAAGGATTTCTTCTTGTTAAGTCAGTTTTTGAAAGTTGTGTTAAATTTATGGATTTAAGGAACGATAATATTGTATCAAAGATTGAGAGAGAAAGAGATGAGTTTTAGGACTTATACTCTGATCTATATATAATAACTGATACAGAATACATCTAATCTAACAAGCGATGTGAGACTAAACCAATACATAGCTAATACATAGAGTATCTCTTAACACTCTCTCTCAAGCTGAAGCATATATATCATACATGCCCCGTTTGTCACAAATAAAATTTATTATTGTTCGACCAAGGGATTTGGTAAGAGAACTGCTAATTGATGCCCTAATGATACATGCTTTGTCACAATAATCTTTTTCTCAAGATTCTTACATACTCTATGATAATCACCTAATGTGTTTGATTCTCTCATGAAATACAGTATTTTCAGTAATGTGTATTGTTGTCTTGTTATCGCCATTAGTCTCATAAGACAATCTGGGGGAAAATCAATCTCTGTCAATAAATCTCAAATCAAATCAGCTCTAGTGTCATATTTTTCATCGCCCTATACTTTGACTTTGCATTAGACCGAGAGATCACACTCCGTTTCTTACCTTTTATGATACAAGATTTTCTTCAAGAAAGACACGGTATCTTTTGGTCGACCTCCTATCAAAGGACACTTGCTCATTTTGCATCAGAGAAGCCTGCTATTTGGGTGTGTTCATGATCTGATAGAGAAGCCATCTCTATGGAACTTTCTTCAGATACCTCAAAATTTTTATTACTACCTCCAAGTGGGTAGTCTTTGGTGTTGATAAAAACTGACTCACTAAGCTGATTGCGAATGTGATGTTTGGTTTGATCACCGTTCAGTAGTTAATTTTTTCACTAATCTTCTGTACCTCTCAGCATCCTCAAGAAGCTCTCCTGATCTGGTAGATGCTTCGAGTTTATGTTCATCAGAGAATTAATACTCCTGCATCTTATCATCCTAGCCTCCAAAAGTAAGTCAAACACACACTTTTCTGTGACAGAAGAGTGCCCTTCTTGGATCTGGCCACCTCAACGCCTAAGAAGTAGTTCAGGGATCCAATATCTCGTCTGAAAGTGCTTCTGCAAGTACTTCGGGTTATCAATCTCCTCTGTATTATCTTTTGTGATCACAATATCATTCATATACATAACTAGCAGGATTCTTTTTCCATACTGGATTCATCAAAACACAGAGTGATCTTTCTCTGCATGACAGAGACCAAATTCTTGACTCATTAGTGTCAAGCGTCCAAATCAGACTTTCGGAGAATATTTTAGACCGTAGAGTTACTTCTTTAACCTACAAAGCTTCGACTCGGGTCAGCGAGGGTCGAATCGGGTCGGGTTGACTATTGGCGGGTTGGATTTATACTAAACCCGAATCGATTCATCATTAGAGAGATGCTACAGTGGCGGCAGTCACTGCAGATCGCCGACCAGGGTAGCATCTGGGTCTGGAGGACCACGAAGACGGTGAAGATGAAGATGATGAAGACGAAGACATTATGACGAAGACAAAGAGAAGACAATGATGATCACAATATCATCATCTGAACTCTGCTCGTTGAGGTGGCAAAGACGAGGATCAGTAATGAGGTAGCAAAGATGAAGATATGGAACTGGATGAGATTGGGAGACGACAACAGACGAGGCAATGACTGATGCCGAAGACAACGACGACGATGAAGACGAAGAGAAAGCCTGATGGTGAAGATGGCGAAAGTCGACGACGGCGATGAGTGCAGAAGACGAAAATGACAACAATGAAGGCAATTTTGATGGGGATGGGGCGGCGACGCGACGGCGGCAACGGCGGCTGGATGTCTAGGGTTAGGGTTCGAGGTGGGGGTCAGGTAAGGGATGATGAACAATAGATCTTTTTTAGAAGAAATGGTTGGAATTAGGGTTTTGAGATACGGAGGATTTTTGAGTGGCTCTGATACCATGATAATGTTGTATCAGAGATTGGGAGAAAAAGAAATGAGTTCTAAGACTTATATTATGATTTATATATAATAATTGGTACAAAGTACATATAGTCTCACGGCAGTGTGGGACTAAATCAATACATAGAGTCTCTCTCAACAAGGAAGAAAGGTGTACGAAAAATAGTATTTTGACATTACAAGGATATGCACAATGGTGAATAACTAGCATTATAAGCAGTCATGAGAGACAAGCAAAATTTCATCGGAGAACATATAATGGGTCATCAATTAGTCAACATTGTTCATAATATGACTAAGTTGACATGCAGGTTAGTGGTGCATGCTTAATGGGGCTTTTTGATGTATGCTTAAAGGATGATTATCTTACAATTGGTTAAACCAGAAGGAAACATGGTACTGCAGTTTAATTGTATTACTAAAAAGCAAACCTAGTTGACATCAATGTAAAAGCTGAGGAGCATGGATGCTTCAACTGGGAGGTAGGGCAACACTCATTTGGAAAATGGGCCCGAGACATGTATACTGTTTTAGTTGGTGGGTACATATCTGGTTCACCTTTCGGTGTATCCTACAATTTTTACATATCTAATCTTAAAGGGTTGCTTTTTAGTTAATAGGGGGAAATCTGGGATCTCTATCATATCTCTTGCAATCAGTTCTACAAGGAAGACAAAATAAGCAGTCATATTTTTATTTATTTTTTTTTAATTTTTTTATTTTGCAACTCAACATTAATTTGACTAATGCCTATTATTGAGTTGGACAATGACGGTATTTTATTTGCTTTAGAAGATTTCATAAATGCTGGCAGTCTAAAATTTTTCAACAATCGCCTTATTTGTTTTCATAATTTCCAGTTCTAAAATTTTTTTCCCTCTATTCGCAATTCCAACCTGCAATGCTCACAATCTTATAACTATGCCCTTCCCTTCCTTTACTATAAATCTTCTCCATTCGAAATATTATGCAGTCTGCTGTTCCTGAACAGAAATAAATGGAACTACTGTAAATGTTCTCATTCCCAATACTAATCATTCAGTTGATGTTGTTCCTGAGCTGAAAGAAAATGCACGTGCCTTGTTTGTCATTTAAGTGGAATGGATATTTTGTAATGATTGGAACTTTTCCATAAAGGTATGATCATCTGGTGGCATCAACTATTTATTATTTTGCAGGAATGGTCTGTCCGCAGATACCAAAAAAATTTCTGCCGCACAGACTGTGGATGATGATGTCCTAGTATCTAGAGAAGAAAGATCCTTCCGAATGTGGATTAACAGTCTTGGTATTGCTACATATGTCAATAATTTGTTCGAGGATGTCAAAAATGGGTAAGTGTATTTAAAACTAAAGTTTTTTCTTCTCCTCTTGGAAATGATTTAAAACTAAAGTAAGAGGGTACATTTCAGTAAACTCCCCTCGGTTCTGGCCGTTTCATGTATCCGCCTACAGTTTCATGCGTCATTCATAACACCAAACCATAATTTTTTTTTTAATTAACACGTTATACCTCACATCACATGGTGATGTGACATCATCAAATGACACATGGTGAACTAAACTTCTTCTTATACTATGAAGTTGCATTTAGGTCATAAAATGAGTGCATGGTTTAATGTCACTTCCCCGCTAGATGGAAGGTATGGATATGCCAATTTCAGAAAAGATTGGGGTTTTGCTGATGAATTTTGAAATATAGAGAAGTTAAGTGAAAATGACCCAAACTAACAAAGATATAGTGAAATACCTGAGGTCCTGAGTTAATAAGGATCTGGTTTCTCTATTGATGTTGCTAAGTGTTATGAACACATTCTCCACAGATGGGTTCTTTTAGAGGTACTTGACAAACTATCTCCCGGATCAGTTAATTGGAAGCAGGCTTCAAAACCTCCGATCAAGATGCCATTTAGAATGGTTGAAAATTGCAACCAGGTCATAAGGATTGGAAAAGAATTGAACTTCTCTCTAGTAAATGTAGCAGGGAATGACATTGTACAAGGAAATAAGAAGCTCATTCTTGGTAAGTTTGTTTTTCTTTTTTTTCTGTACCCAATTTATCCTGTACATTTTTTCTTGCTAATTTAGATTTTTTTTTTTTTTTCCTTTACCCAATTTTCTGCAAGGAAATAACTGCCCCAGGTGAATAAATGAATTTGAGATAATTGTTTCACTTCTGGTGCTAGCTTTCATAGTCATGTACCATGTCATGTTTTTTGTAATTTCATGCTTGGCGGTGTAATTCTATGTATGGTCAGACATCAGTAGAGCCATGGTCATTAGGTGGATAGTAATTCATATCAATGAAGTGATACCTATATACAATCTATCTATTTATACACACGTGTACATACACATGTATACATCCATAGATATATACATAAACACGCATTTCCATGTACATAAATATGCATATATTAAAATTGTTTGTTCAGTTATCTATTTATTTTTCATCTGAATGGGTTAAAGTCTATTATACATCCCCAAATATTTTATTAACAATGAGATCATAACATAAGGTGTGGATTACCCATTAGGGATCGTCCCCGTGTGCTTTCTAAGCAGTCGTGTATGTGTGGCCGTGTGTGCGGGTGCCTGTGGTTGTGCACATGAGTGTGTTGCAAACTATAATTCTGAATGATAAGCTGATCACTAAATCATATATAGAATGAATCTGTAACCAAAGGTGTTAATTCTGACAGTAGATGTAGGAGGTATGCTTCCAGTCTTTTTATTTTGGAATATAGAGTGGCATTTGCTTCCTTTTTTTTAAATGACTACCATAACACAACCCTCCAAAATGCCTGAAACTTTGATATTTGTGAAACACTATGAGGTAGCAGCAGTCACAATTCAGGATACGGGGATGTCAAGCCCCAATTCAGTTTGAATTCTTCAGATTGAAAGGAGAGTTTCATGTTTCAAATCTATTGATTTCTGCTTTACACATGAGAAAGAAAGGAGGAGAAATTTATCTTGAAACTTTGCTTGTCAAATATGCATGAAGTGACGTATTCAGTGACTTTGTATGGCTTCACATTCTCCATGAATGGCTTTATTCGAATAGCATTATTGGCACTGTCAGAGTGCACTTCACTTTGATGTTAACTGGATCTTGGTTAACTGTCGGATGTTCTTAACCTAGGTCGACAGGTGCTGAGCTAAGAGTGTAAAGAAGTTTTCCAGGGAAGAAATCATGGGTCTTGTCCCATGGGATTCAACTGATCTTGTTCCATCATGGCATCTGCTATAATTAGAAGTTATTGGCTTGCTATGTTTTGTTTTGTTTTGTTCTTCCCTCCCTCTTTTTCCTAAATGTGCTTGATAATCTGTTCCTGGGTTTTGTATCTCTCAGCTCTTCTGTGGCAGTTGATGAGATGCAATATTCTTCATCAACTCCTTAAGAACTTGCGGCCACTCCCTTGTGAAAGAGATTACAGATAATGATATCCTAAATTGGGCTAATGCTAAGGTGAAAAAATCGGGCAGAACTTCCCAAATTGACAGTTTTAGGGTACGACTAATCTTTTCTCCCCTTGCTTTCCAGCTGTTTAGGTACCATTATGACTTGCCTATTTTTTTTTTCTTTGTTTCAGGATCGCAATCTGTCAAATGGAAGATTTTTCCTAGAGCTTCTCAGTACTGTAAAACCTAGTGTTGTAAACTGGAAACTTGTTACGAAGGGTGAAGATGGTAAATTCTCTAGCTATTCACAGTCAGCTCTGATCTTCAGTTTATGCTTACTTTGTTTTTGAATATCCAATCATCTGTGTCACTTGAATGCAGATGAGGACAAGAAATTGAATGCTACTTATATAATAAGTGTTGCTAGAAAGCTGGGATGTTCCGTTTTCTTGTTGCCTGAGGACATCATGGAGGTAAAATAGTAGACTATGACTTGTCATGTTCCAATATCCATACATATGTTTCAAATTGTTGCAGTCTTCAACACGAGTTTGTGATCACAGTGTTTCTGGACTAATAGCCCTATTTTTGCTAATCAAGAAGCATACCTACTGTCCTATCACAATGTCGCACAATGTCTTTAGCATCATTTCACACATTCAATTCTTTCCTGGTCCTTTCCATTGCAAATCCCCAATCTGTGTCATGTTAAACTAAAATCATGGAGCGTAAGATATTTTACTTCCTCATGACAATAAACAAATTGCTGGTAAAATCAAGTGGAAAATTAACACCTATTGCATTGGAAGGAAAGTTTTTGGTCAACCTCTATTCAGATGCTAAAGGAACAGAATGAACTAGTATGTTTAAGAAACTACCATAATAATTTAATTGGAGTATCAAGACAAAGTAGTAACCCTCCTGTGCTATAATACAACGTTAGGAAAAAGAATGAAATTCCAATGAAGAAGGGATGGCTATCTTATGTTCTTTTATCTCTTAGAAGCTACAAACATGTCAGGAAGAGTTTGGAGAGATTTTCTGTTGCAAGCTTTTTCTGATTTTCTCAAAATAGGTCTTTTTTTCTGAAATGCTTTTATCCAATAGTTCTGAAAAATACTCACAGAATACCCCATTTTAGTATTCATCTAGAAACAAGGTTTTTGGAATTTGTTATCTGGTTTGAATCATGTTCTGCTAAGAACTTCCACCCCATATATTCAAGGAAAAAGAAATACTCTGAACAAGGTTTTTTCTTAGTAGTTTTTGTCAGCTCAACGTTATTGTAATGCCCAAATACTCTTTTTGAATATAATGCAACTTATGTAAGGTCAAAAATGTTGATCACAAGAGTCCAAAACATCTTTTGACTTTCTCTAAATGCGATCCAGTCCATTTTCCTTCTAGTTCACTTGCATGTTCTTATTGGCTTTCTGTTATGAGCAGGTAAACCAGAAGATGATCCTCACTCTTACAGCCAGCATCATGTATTGGAGCCTGCAAAATTCACCTGCAGGAAGCTCAGAACCCGTATCACCCTCGGAGAACTCTGCCGCTGACGATGCTGCTTCACAGAAAGATGGAGAAGATGGAAGCGGTGTTGCTGAGAGTGTCGCAAGCTTGACCATTGATGATGATTCACAAACATCACAGGAGAGAACAGCGAGGTTAGCTGAAAGAAACAGAGAAGTGCCTGCACCATCTTGGCAGAAAATGTTTGGTTATTTTTTCCACCCCGCCAACAGAAAGTTGCCTTTTCATATGTGTCTTCAACTGAAGTTCTCATCCAAATGTAAAAGCATCTTCTGTTTTTGTTTTTTTTTGCCCCCCTCAAATTTTCATCTGAGTACCTAAAAGGTAAAAGAGAATGTATGTATAGAATGATTCACAGAATTCGCAGGTACTGGATTCTGTTTAAAATATTCTGTTGACATTCAATTTTGTTCATCCTTTGTTGAATAAGTAAAAGGAGAAAAGAATTTTGTCTAACATTGACCTTCAGTGCAGAATACTCTTCATTCAGGTTGCTTCTATCACAGCAAATTTGCTGATACTTTTGATGGTTTCATCTCAATTTTGCTAATGTTGAAGTATAAGGTCAAGTTCATGTAATAAAATTTAGAGCTTTAATTTCAGTGACTTGTGCAAGTCTAATGCGACATGAAATCAGAGTAGAGAAGACAACAAAATGGATTATGATTTATGTAACTAACATGATAAAGAATACATAAACATGCAAAGTGACCAAGTACACAAGTGTATGGATTGGATCTCACCCAACTAGGATGAAACTTTCACCAACTACTAACAAATTTTCATCATTTTGGTATTAAACTATACTGAACTTATTATAAATTGCAGTAAACAACACTAATCTTTTGGCACGCACATTTGCTCAAGCAAGATAAAGATGTATAAAATTTTAGACTTTTAATGTTGTCTCTAACTTTTATTTTAATACGATTAAAAAGTATAACCAACCAAACTTCATTAAATACACATGGCTTTACTATTTTCAAAGGTGCAAAGGATTAGGGAAGAAAATAGTAAAAACGTTTATGGCATCAAATTAAAACTAATTAGTGTTAATTGACACTTAAAACTTTGCACTGTAATAGTAAAGATAAAACCTCCCACTTATTTTGAACTCGATGATATTGTTTAATCATGGTTAAAATATGGACCTCTTTGTCCTCTTACATGAAGCTCCATGATTTAGTCAAGTTTAGCTCCAGAAGTTTCAACAAGAGCAACAATAATTGATGTTTAAATCTGAGGACATTTGATTTATCCTCCAAAATTCATACAGCTGAAGGGTACAAATACACAAGCGCAGGCAACAAAAAACCTTCCACTCTTTCTTGTATAAATAAATTCAACTTTTAAAAGAAAGGAAGCTGTTGAGCTAGAAGTTTCTCAAACAAGAGAAACAGAAAATTGCCAGTCATATGAACAGTCAGATCAAAAAAGAATGGAACAAATCTACATGGTGGTGGACTCCTCAGTCGAAATGCTTTCTTTCGTCTTGATCATCATTGGCGTCACCAATTTCTTTCTCAGCTACAAGCATCAGCATCTCTAGCCTCTTGTCAAATAGAGCCGCACTCTCATCTCTCTTGTCAAGCTCTGCAGCCTCTGCCTCTAGCCACTTCTCTCTCAAGTCATCGAGGAGATTGCCTTGATGGTTTGGCCTCCAGACCCTGGAGCACTCGGCTGGGTGGTGCGAAGTGAGGAGTCTCCGGAAGGTGGGGGAGAGTCAAGAGAATCGCTCGGAATTCCCGGGTATCAGCAAACGTCTCAAAATTGCAAGCAATTATATCCAAACAATATTCCCTGATCTTTAAGACACCATACCTGCAATGATACAGAACCGACTAACTTATACATAATGGTTTGAGAATCCAGACATCTCATCAAACAAAACAAAACACAACAAAAGGAACGTAAAAAGGAAAAGAATCAAAAGGAAAAAGAATCAAAGAAGAAGTGATGACATCACCCGTTGCTAATTATTTTTTATTGCCTTAGTTTATTTTTGAGTCTAATTGTTGCTTTTATTGTGTTTTTAGTACCACATCAGTTATATCAGAGAACTAAACTCTTGTAAAGCCTATAAATAGGCCTCTGTGCTTTCTTTTTGGAAGACAATGATGAATTAAAAAAAATTTTAGTTAAATTTCTTGAGCGTTGAGTTCATGAGATTGGGTGTGAAGCCCGTGGTGTAAGGGGTGTGAAGCCCAAACTTATCCTTCTTTCATATCTCATTCTTTTGAAACACTAATTATTTTTTTATTTCTTCTTTCAAAACCCTAAATCCCAATTTTTAATTTGAAAGTGATTGTGATCCTCCGTTTTATATCAGTTTGGTATCAGAGCTTCGGTATCAATCCCCTTCAATTTCTTTTAGATCCACTCCAATATATATATATATATATATATATATATATATATATATATATATATATATATATATATATATATATATTACTGTAGCAAAATTCCACAAATTCCTTAGAAAATCCTCCCAAAAAAAACCCAAATCCTTATTATTCATCTTCCTTCTCTGAAAATCAAAAAAAAAAATCCAAATTACACTGTATATCTTCCTCTCCCCCCTGGCAACCCACACAACCCTAGAATCCACCCGTCGCCGTGATCCCCCAACTCCCGCCGCACCTCCTTCCACCTCGCGCTGATGACCCGACCTAAAAAACTCACGGCCACCACTGCCATCTTCATCTACGATCGTCGCCGATCTCCACTGACCGACAACCTCATCTGCAAGATCAAGATCAACCTCACTACAGGATCCACCCTCAACTACAAGCACCAACTGCAAGAACCACCCCACTCCTAGTCGACGTCATCGTCTGCCATCATCAGATCAACGTCGTCGCCGTGATTCCCCAATCACAACCGCCAGATCCAGATCCTTCGCCCACAAGATTCTGCTCTGGCTTGATCGAGATCAGATCTTAGCGGGTGAGGGTACGCCAATTGATTTGGGGTTTTAGATACAAATCGGGTCCGACTCGATAGAGTCCTACCTGAACCCGACCGCTTTCATTTCACCCCGACCTGACTGAAGCGAGTCAACTCAAGCTAAGTTAGGCCTACCGGTCCAACTCAGTGAACTAACTCACTGAGCCAACTCAGTGAGCCGACTCAGTACAGAAGTAGATCAGTAGCAGTCCAGAGCCTGTTTTAGGCCCATTCGAAGTCTGATTCGAGTTCCGTCTGAAGCATTGAATCTGTGGCTGAGTCCCAGAGCCACAGGAGAGACTTCATGACTTTTGGGCAACAGGTCTGACCTCTGGCCTCTACCATCTCCTGTTTGGTGCCAGTATTGTTTGAGTTGCAGACCAAAATCGTGGTTCGAGCTCGTTTCAACCCTGATTCAAACCCGATTTACACCGTTTACGTTGTAGTCATCTTCCACTTCTTATTACTGTTATCCAGGATAGTTTTGAGTGATTTCAGCTCCTCGGCGTCAGTACTATCTTTTAGCTACTCAGATATTCAGTTTGCTAAGTTTGAAAAGTCCTTTCAATAAAATCTTCTCGTAGGAGTATTTTAACAATATTTTCGGTCATATTAGTGGATGCTATTCGAACCGTTCCATTTTTACTTATGTCAACATTTTTTATAGAAAATTATATCAGCAATAACGTCTCTGCCCATGACAAATTATTGGTGCTTCAAGGATTCTTAGAAGAGTTTTGTGATTTGGCGTGAACAACTCACCCCTCATGTGATATCCTAATTTGAACTGAATTGTTAATTATTAATTACTTGCAACTACTATTTGGATTGCGATAATCTTTGGTTAAATTGCTATTTGCTTCTATCTAGAAATTGCATTAGTGTTTGTCACTTTTCATAATTTTAAGAGTGCATTTTCTTTACATTTAGAACTTGAACTTTTAGAATATTTTTATTTTCATTTAGTGCACGCATTTAGTTTACTTAAGTCTAAGATTCTCAACTGCATCTGCTTATTTACTTGATTTTGCATTTGTAACCATCATGACCAATCAATATTACAAGAACCACCTCTTAGATCAGTTACACAACCTTCGTCAGGGTCATATGTCCGTTCAGGATTACATAACTATATTTGAGGACTTAACTCGTTGTAGTGACGTGAGAGAGCACCGTTATGAGATTATAACTAAATTTGTTTAGGGTTTAAGGCTCAAAATAAGGGGTGCTATGATCACTGGCTCCTCTGATTTAGACAATGTTGAAGAGGCTTTTGATGTTGCCTAAAAGATAGACTTGATTTTCAAAATGTTAGTCAATGCCAAGCTCCGATGTTCTAAGTGTGAGAAATATAGACATTATGATTATCAGTGCCCCTCGAAGACTCAACATGTTAGAATTGTGCCTAGCAATGATGTTGACGACTCGAAAGTTGTTGAGAATGTCTACGTTCCTTTTAAGACTGCTAGTATAGTTGAAGATATATCAGTTGGTTCTGACACACTGATTATTGAGGAGAGTCATGGTTCTTATGAGGGTACTGTGAAGTAGATGCGATAATCGACTCTGGTACACCCCTAGATGTTGACGTCCATGCTCATGATATTGTGAGTCTGCGCCTGAATTATTAGAGTCTAGTGTCTCTAATCAGATCTCTAGGTATTCATGTGTCACACTTTTGATAGATGATGATATTGAGTACGAAACAGTTGACTCTAGTGTCGTTACATATAGAGAACCATCTGAGTCACCTCGGGCTAATTATGGTTTTATAATCGTTCCAATCGATTCATCTTCTAATGAGTCACCTGAGTTCCTTGCCATGGTCCAGCATATGATTTCTAGTGCTCTTCTTTTTCTGCTTGTTTGGAGTTTGCGTCTGAGTCCAATATACTCCATGTGCGGGGTTAGATGTGTACCCTAGGCAATCCAGATGTATCCTTTTTTCATCTTTAGGAATATGCTTAAAGTGTCTACTGCATTGAATTCGCCTGTTGCACATATTGATGATATCACTAGGCCGATAGCAATTTGTAATGACGCCTATAAATTTGTTGCATATCCATATAGTATTTTACAGAAATTTATAGTTGAAAATAAGGTGATGGTTATAAGTCACCCTGAGGCCGTGAGAAAATTGCACGCTTGGCGCACATATTTCGATAAAGATTTTGCAGAGGAGTGCTTCCATTGCTTACAAGCTGAATACCCCATGGGACCCTGGTATCGGCCCAGCTTTCAGCGGAGATGATTTGTCTTGGCGTGCTGCATGCATCTTATTCGAGCTACCATTAACTGTAGCGTTTTATCACGAAAATCAGCTTTACCTCCACCATCATGGTCTCGATGTGATGTCCTAATGCTGCTATCACGACACCACCTTAACCCGATTGAGATGCTTCGTGAAGGGAACCCTCACTCGACAGGGTCGAGTTTCTCCCCCAAGAGAAATGATGAGAAATCACCAGTTGCTAGTTGTTTTTTATTACTTTAGTTTATTTTCGAGTCTAGTTATTGCTTTTATTGTGTTTTTAGTATCACATTGGTTATATGCGAAAACTGAATTGGTAGACAATGATAAATTAAAACTTTTCACTTAAATTTCTTGAGCATTGAGCTCATGAGTTGGGGTGTGAAGCTCGTGATGTAAGGGGTGTGAAGCCCGTGATGCAAGTGTGTGAAGCCAAACTTATCCTTCTTTCTTATCTCCTTCTTTTGAAACCCTAATTCTTTTTTAATTTCTTCTTTCAAAATCCTAATTCCCAATTTTTAACTTGAAGGTGATTGCGATCCGTCCTTTTACATAAAAAAGATTCAGATAGGATAGACGGAATAATAATAAGTAGATGTTGTCCTTATTCGGTTAAGAAATTTAACTGGATCTTAAATAGCTATACACTTTACAGTAAATCTTCAAACTGTACCATTTTATATAGCAATTCATCCCCCATCTCTTAGGTTTCATGGTTAAAATGTACATTACATTCATCCATGCAGGAAAAATTTTGACATAGAAATTTAAAAAAAAATAAAAGAAAAACTGTGGTGTTGGTCCTGTTGGAACTGTGATAGATAAGAACATTTCTCACATTTGCAATTCAAGTTTCTATAACCACTAAGATGATGATATTTGTACAATAGTTAAGTTGTAATTATTCAGATTTACCGGTCTGAGGCAGCTAAGCTAAACATAGCGAATGAATTCACTTATAGCGGACATGTCCGTTCAAACATAATTAACATGTTTGATATGTTCAGTATATCCAGTCAATTGCTCTCCTTCAAGTTATTCATTTATCACATGGGCCAACTGCACATCAGAATAGTGGGCTCACTGTATATGGTTTCCAGATCCAAAAAATATTAGCTTCTAATGATTAGATTGAGTTTCAAGTCAGTAGGTATCATTTACGGAATAAGCATAATTGCAATACTGCACACTCATTCTGTAGAAGGCATCACTTACAGAAATTAACTAAGTGGCAATGTTGTATACACACTACGAGGAATATAACATGACAAGAGTATTGTTGAGTGTTGAGACTAAAAGAGAGTAACATATAATACAGAGAATCAATTCTGGCGACTAGTATAAGTGCCAGCATTCAGTGAGAGCAAGAACAAAATAAAATGAAGGAACAAGTAAATCAGTTAGGTTAGAAGCTCTTTACAAGTAGATAAAAGAAATACTGCTTTAATCTTTATCAAGTTTAATTATATCGGAAAATACAGATAAATTCTTTCCTGTGAAGGCAGAAGCTTTTATTTGTTTGTTAACAATAGGCAATTTTACTAAGATGAGGATTCAACCTCTTCTAGAATTATATTTTGCTCCTCACCATTTGCAAGCTGCGTGATCCGGAAGGAAAGGCAAGAAAACAAAAGACCCTAGCAGAAGTCTCTAAATAGTTTGTACATACCAATGAGAAGGAGTTGAGAAGAGACAAGCACAAGCTGGAGAGAAAATGCTGTCTTGGGAGCTTCTCAAGCAATAAGAAAATAAGCTGCGAGAACAAGTTAAAGAGAGGAAAACAAAGACCATAAAAGATTGATGCCAACTTCTATTCTAAGTTGTGTTGGTAGCATTACCAAATGGCTTGCATAGTCTGGTGAAAACAATTCCCCACACTCCACTTATTTCCTTTGTTTTCTTTCTCTATTCTTTCCTTTCTTCTTTTTTTTTTTTTTCCTTTTTTCTTATTTGTGTTGTGCGTGGGTGTATGTGTTTGATCCAGGAGGATCTATACAGATCAAAAAAGGTCCCACAAAATCCAAATTCCAGCTATGCAAGCCTACCAACTTCATTTCAAGGAAGTTTAATAGAGAACAGGAGAGATCAAAGCAATATGAATTCTTGTCTGGTTAGCCTTGAAACAAGTTCAAGTTTGTGCAAAATGGACACCAGATCAAGGAGCACAGTCCGTCTACACCAAATTAAGCTAGAGGTCCGTCTATCAAAATTCAGTATGAACCCAGATCCAAATTAAAGTCTACATTTATTAGGATTTTGAATATAGATGAACCATCTAGGATAATTTGGTAAACTGTTTGTTCTAATCCCGGTATGGTCAGGAGTCCTGGCATGTGGAGAACTTAAAAAATCTTTATAAATAGATAAGCCTTGGGTGTAAATAAGGACCAAGAAGAGAGGCACAATAGTCCAAAAAAAAACCCTCAAACTCTAGAAAAAGGAAACCTTCTGCTCTAGAAACGCTAGCAGAAAAAGAAATTATAGAGAGACCATGAGTTGTCTTTACTTTCCAAGATAGATGTGAGCAAGAGCGCAGGACAAAAAAACATCTTCCCTAGAAAATAAAAAAAATACATCTTCCACCCATAATCGACGAAAAGAGAGTCATTGAAGAAAGTTTTATTACAAAATCCTAATTTTGCACTCTTTTCAATCAATCATTAACTAGAATCACGAAGCGATAATTTATTTATAGGTTATTTAGATATATATACACCCTCCAAATCTTTAGTATTAAGGATTTACCCCCAAAATGACTGATATTAGAAATTTACCCACTAAATCTTCTGCATCTTAAAAGTCCGCCGCCCCCCCCCCCCCCCCAAAAAAAAAAAAATTAGAATAAAAAAGAATATTCCATATTGATTCTATAAACTTGCCTAATTTTTTTAAAAATAACTAAATTGTCCTTATTTAAATGACGAATGTGGATATATCCACTATACCACAGCTTAAACCTATACACTCAACTCCTTTTCTTACCTATTTCTCCTCCTCTCTTCTCCTCATCAAATCAAGCATATTTCTTTTTCATTCATTTATCATTAAAAACTCACATCAAATAATATCGCATATGCTTCTTAAAATTTTTGAGAAATACAAAGAAATTTTTAGAAAGAGATTTGAAAAGAAAATTAGAAGGAATTTTAGGTTTAAGGAGATTATGAGGGAGACAGAGAGAATAATGAAGGAGAGGGACAATAATTTTTAGTTTGATAGAATTTGAGTTAGGTCATATATGAACAATGAAGAAGAAAGGAGAACATAATGGGTTAAACACTCTTATTTTATTCAAAATCAAGCTGGAGGAGTAAGTTATTAAGATCTAGAAGATTTCAAAAGTAAATTTCTAATAGCAATAATTTTGGGGTAAATATATAAATACTAAAGATTTCGGGTATATATCTAAATAACCCGTTATTTATTCAATTATGGTTCAGATGTTACGAGAGGAAATCAATCCTTCTGATGGGCGGGTACAACTCCTTAACATCAATTGGATCTCTTTATTTTGACATAAAAACACTAAAGGACACCACTCACGCCTAAAGGGTACAGGGGCCAACAAATGTGGATATATCCGCGATATCTGCATCCACATTCGCTTTTGGTGCAAATACGGATACGGTTTTTGCGAATCTGGGCGGGTATGGATACGGAGTCGGTTGTTGATTTTTTTAAGAATTGCATATACAGTTGTGAGTATGCTTTTAAAACGTGAATATGCATACAAATATCCACATATGATATTATGAGGTAAAGGGAAATAGAATGGCGGCTCATTTAGCAAAATGAACTGAGAAGACACTAGATTGGGCCTCACCTATTGCATTCACAAGGAACTAGTAGGATGGTGAGGCTCACCATCTGTCTTGGTAGCTCATTTTTTTAAATGGGCGCCACTCTATTTCTCTTTTCCTCTATTATTATTTATAAATATATTACTTAACAATACTCTATACAACTAAATAAACTAATCAAAACTATTTGAGTCCAAACTCTCAGCACCCGATTCATCCGACCCAATCTAGGGTTTCTCTCCAACTCTCTTAGGAGGGCGGCATGCAAGAAGCAATGATTAACGTACTCTTCCAAGTGTCACTATAGCACAGTGGTAAGACTTCTTTGCAATGGACAAGAGGTTTGAGGTTCAAATCCCGCTTGTACCAGATCACAGTCTAAATTAAAACAAAAGGTACTTTCTTGGGCATTGGGGCTGCTTGTCTCCATCGTTGCCCCTGCCCCTCTCTCTGCTCTCTCCTCTCTCAACCACGTCAACGACAGGCTACTAGTCGTTGTAGCCAACCCCTATTCCCCCTCTCTTCTGCTCTCTCTATTTTTATTGTTTAATTCTTTGCTTCCTCCTTCTATCTTTATTTGTTAATTTCTATTAGTTGATGTTTATTATTACCAGTGGCAATTTCGACCCGACACATTAACCTAAATTGGATCTCTTTATTTTGACATAAAAACACTAAAGGACACCACTCACGCCTAAAGGGTACAGGGGCCAACGAATGTGGATATATCCGCGATATCTGCATCCACATTCGCTTTTGGTTCAAATACGGATATGGTTTTTGCGAATCTGGGCGGGTATGGATACGGAGTCGGTTGTTGATTTTTTTAAGAATTGCATATACAGTTGTGAGTATGCTTTTAAAACGTGAATATGCATACAAATATCCACATATGATATTATGAAGTAAAGGGAAATAGAATGGCGGCTCATTTAGCAAAATGAACTGAGAAGACACTAGATTGGGCCTCACCTATTGCATTCACAAGGAACTAGTAGGATGGTGAGGCTCACCATCTGTCTTGGTAGCTCATTTTTCTAAATGAGCCGCCACTCTATTTCTCTTTTCCTCTATTATTATTTATAAATATATTACTTAACAATACTCTATACAACTAAATAAACTAATCAAAACTATTTGAGTCCAAACTCTCAGCACCCGATTCATCCGACCCAATCTAGGGTTTCTCTCCAACTCTCTTAGGAGGGCGGCGGGCGGCATGCAAGAAGCAATGATTAACGTACTCTTCCAAGTGTCACTATAGCACAGTGGTAAGACTTCTTTGCAGTGGACAAGAGGTTTAGGGTTCAAATCCCGCTTGCACCATGTCACAGTCTAAATTAAAACAAAAGGTACTTTCTTAGGCATTGGGGTTGCTTGTCTCCATCGTTGCCCCTGCCCCTCTCTTCTGCTCTCTCCTCTCTCAACCACGTCAATGACAGGCTACTAGTCGTTGTAGCCAACCCCTGTTCCCCCTCTCTTCTGCTCTCTCTATTTTTATTGTTTAATTCTTTGCTTCCTCCTTCTATCTTTATTTGTTAATTTCTATTAGTTGATGTTTATTATTACCAGTGGCAATTTTGACCCGACACATTAACCCGGCCCAAAATTTTCACTTTTGGTTTAGCTTATGCGGGTTTGGGTCGTAACGGATCGACCCGCTTGGCCAAATAGTTAAATGGACCGGGTCTGGGTTCTAACCCAATTAGACCCGTTAAAAAATATCACATGTATTATATATATATATATATATATGTTATGAGTGTTAAATATATTATTCTTGGTCTTGGTTCATGTTATGATTTTTTATTTTTTTATGGAATTATAATTTTTTAGCTTATTATATAAAGTTGGATAGTAAATATACGATAATGTATTTTTCAAAGGGTTTAAAATTCTAAATGGGTCTAAATGGGTCGACCCGTCCGCTTTATTAAACAGGTTAGGCAGATCGGGTCGGGTCGACAAATTTAACTCAGTGTAAGGTTTGGGTTTCGCATTTTGACATGTTTAATAATCAGGTCAGGACTCGGTCAGGTATATATGGGTCAACCCGAATATAACCAACCTGATTTGACCCGACCCGATTGCCACCCTTATTATGATATTGATGTAGGCTTGTTACTGATATGAGCCAATATTTTTTGTGTGCATTGTTAATTGCTATTATTCAATATATCATTTGTTAATTAATTTGGTTATTTGTGTGCATTGTGCTGAGCATTGCGCTAGCCAGCTTGGTAGGAGTCTGGAGTCTAGAGTCCGAAGGATAATTTCTTGTGAAGACTTTTGATGCATCGTAGTTAAGATCCAATGGATACAAATAATCCGCTTTAAGCCCAATCCGAAATTTGAGAAATCTGGATATACGTATCCGCTTCGTTTAAAATATAGATACAAATATAGACAGTGATGTCTGAAATATCCAAATGGATATCCGAATAACCAAATACATGTTATAAAATTCAAAAGAATGTATTTATGCATGTGTTTAAAGTTTTATTTAGTATCCTAAACTGTGTGAAGAATTTTTTATAAATATACATATTTATTTTAATGTAAAAAGTTTAAAATAAAATCTAAAATAAAGTCTGAACCATTTACATCCCTAACAGTAGACTTCCCATTTAGTCAATATATAACCGTACATGATATGTTTCCCTCATATTCTATTTGTATTCATATGTGATTCGCTAATATCTGATATTTAGTTTTGACGGATAGAGGTATGAATTTTCCTTTTCGATCATTCTCTGTATCCGAGATCTGAAAACAGATACGAATATGGTAAATGCTAATCTGATCCATTTGTACCCCTGCTAAAAAGCAACTAAGAAGAAGAAAAACAAAAGTTGAAGGTGAAGATGATGAGAACATGGAAGCATGGTTCAAAGACTCGTCCGAGTCGGAGACGAGTCGGCCGAGTCGTATCCGTCTCGGCCCGCTCCGAGACGAGTCTGAGTCACGAGTCAGTTGGCTAAACTCAGAGGAGACCGACTCGGCCGAGAATCGGAGTTGACTCAGCCGACTCGGCCGAATCGGTCGTGACTCGCCGAGTCGACCGAGTCGACTCCGATTCTCGGCCGAGTAGGCTCGAAACATATATTCACTCATGACGAACGGGTATAAAGAAAAAGAAAAGAAAAGAAAAAAATTTACCTCTCACTAGATCTGGAGATCGCCGTCGCTGCCCGATCGTCGCTGCTCAGATCTGGCCGTCGGCCGCTCCTCCCCAGTCCCAGGTGATGTTCTTCCCTCTCTCTCCCTCCCTCCCTCTGTTTCTCTCTCTCTCCCTCTCCATCTCCCGTCTCTCTCTGTCTCTTTCCTCCCCTCCCTCTGTCTCTTTCCCCTCCCCCTCCCTCTCTCACCCACTCTCTTTCTTTCCTTTTCCATCTTCCGTCTCTCTCTCTCTTTCCCCTCCCCCTCCCTTTGTCTCTTTCCCCTCCCCCTCCCTCTCTCTCCGGTTTTCGATCTCTCCCCCCTCCCCCACCGAGATATAAGAGAAGCAGATGATGATAGTGGTGAAGATGTGAGGGTTTTATCCAGTTCTAGTAGTGATGATGGTGACGATGGCGATGATAATGATGACAGTGATGGCAGCAATAGTGATGATGACAATAATGAGGGCAACAATAGTACTGATGAAGGAACTTATAATCTTAAAGGTCATATACAAATCTTGAGTTTGGCATCAGGCCAACATTATGGTGTGACATATATCCATGACTAAAGACCACAACTTGAGAGATCTACGAGTACGAGCATCGATTTGTCTACTTATCGCAGAGATGATTATGATGATGATTTTGTGCCTCATCGCAATTCAATGTGAAAATAGCTATATTAGCATGTATTTATAAATGTAATTTGTGCAATTTACTATATTGTGCATGTAGATATGTTTCTACCGACGATGCGTGTATTTATGTTTTCGCTTTATGTTTAGTGTGCTAGGTGATATGTTTTGAACATGTGATACATGAATTGGATGTCTACATTTTTTTAAGATTTGTCGTGATTTTTTCAGAATTTTTTGAGCTTTCTATGTAGCGTTTTACGCGTATCGCCCGAGACCGATCCGAGTCACCGAGACTGATCCGTCTCATTGCCCGCTGAGTCGGAGGCCAAGATCGCGACTGTGAACCATGCATGAAAGAGAGCATGCAATCAACAGTAACACATCGCATTGTAGATCGAAGGAGGTTAAAAAATTCAAAGAAATGAGATTTGGCACTATCAAGCCTAAGGAGATCAGAAAGTAGCTGTTAGGACTAGGGATGTAAATGGATACAAATTATCTGCCTTGAACCAGAATCCATATCCGTAATTTTACAAATGTGGACATCCATATCTGCTCCGTTTAAAATATGGATATGGATATGGATAGTGATTAAATATCTGAAATATACGAATGGATGTCCGAATAACCGAATAAATGTTAGAAAATTAAAAAAATTATTTCTTCATGCATGCATTCAAAGTCTTATTTAGTATTAAAAAAATTGTGTGCTTTGATATATTTCTTTTATTTTAACGTAAGAAAAGTCTAAAATAAATTTTGAACTCGTTTCCTTATGAATATATTCAATGTTATCCAGCTTATATCCATATCAAATTCAAATCTGATTCATTTTAGTCAAACATGTATACGAAATTCAATATCCGCACATTATCCATATCCGCTACAAGAAAACGGATACAGATATGATAAGACTAATGTCTGAACCGTTTATTTCCCTGGTTAGGACCTTAAGAAGAATGAAATTATCTTTACTACAACAACAATAAACAGCTATTGAAGCACAATAAAGCGAATGAGGTTTATCTCAGTGCAAGAGACAAGACTCCTATCCAAACGAGCAACAATGCACGGCGACTAATTATGTTCTTCAGGAAACAATTGCGGAGTAGAGTTAGAAGGGGTTGAACTCTCTTAATTCCTAAAAGGGGAGTAGTGATCCAATTCCAGGATGATCACCAACACAATGTAAATTCCAGCATTTATAAGAAAGTTTGCCAACTTCCATGAATCTCTTGGGGCAGTAGACAGAGAATTTCATTGGGACTTTGAAGCCTTGTATTTAGCTTTGAAATGAGTCCAAGTTTGTATAGTATGGGCCAAACAAGTTAAAGTTGTCAATATGTCAAATCTAATCCAAACTCAGATCCAAAATGAAGTCTATTTCTATTAGGATTTTGGTTTAAACTTGGAAAGACTTGGTAGGATCATTTGGAAAGGCTTTTTCTAATCCAGCAATAGTTAGGAGTCCTACCAAGTGGAGACGCGTGGCTAAATCTCTACAAATAGTAACGAGCCTTGAGTTATAAACAAGAACCTAAAAGAGAGAGGCTTCAGGTCGATTCAAGAGGGGAAAAAACCCAAAACCTTACAGTAGGAAAACCTCCCACTCTAGGAACACTAGGAGAGAAGAACCCCAGAGAGATCAATAGTTAGTCTTGTACTCTGTGAGAGAGAATGTGAGCAAAATATTTCTTCTTTGTAATCACCAACATGAAAATATTTTAACCTAAAAAACCCCTAAGTTATGCACTCTTTTGCATCCATAGATAAGCTGATTGGAATCAGCAATCTCTTCTTATTTGATTATAGACCAGGTTTTGTGTGGTTTGTTGCAAAATTAAGAATGGTTGAATTAGGTATTTGACACATGACAAATTTAACAAACTAAATTATATTATAAAATATATATAACATGTATCCTAAGGATTGCATTTGATCATGGGATTATATTCAGCTATCTAGCTCTCTAAGATATGCCTTGGAGGTGAATGTGGTTCCTCGTACAAATATTATCATCTGACTTTTACATAGTCTAAAAAAATTTGGTACTCCACTCCTGGTTTGCATGAGCTTTCATTGTATTACAAGACAAGGTAAGTCTCTAGCTGCCAACTAGCGATCAAAGCTCTCTTGCTCATAGCTTTCCTGACCAAGAATTTGTTCCCAATTCCTACAAAGTAGACATCAGTCAGTCCAATTGACAGTCAGTTCTACAACTCCGACAATTTTCTCTTGAAGATATTTTGATCTACATAGTCTAAAGGAATTTGGTACTTTCCTGGTTGCAAGAGTTTTTATTGCGTTACAAGACAAGCTAAGTCTCTCCACTTGCCAACTAGCAGTCAAGGCTCTCTTGCTCATAGTTGCCATGACCACGAATGTAACCCCAACCCCTACATAGTCGACATCAGTCAGTCCAATTGACAGTCAGTTCTACAACATTGACAATTCTCTTTTAAAGATAATTTGACGATAGTAATGCTATATAACCAACTCGATGATGGGGAAAGATTTTGGATGATGATGATGAATAATTCAAGTGTTGTAGTAAGTTGTAAGCATAAATTCAAGTCATGTCATTAAATCTTTGAATCTGGCTACATCATTGATGTCAAGGAAGAATCATTTTGATAGCATGTTTAAACCGATACCACGATTAGAGTTTGTATATAAAATAAGCACCTCGTGATGTGCATAAATCAGCAAATAACAAAATACACTTGCACATAATCTCAAAGTTATGGATCTTCAACTATTGATTAAGAGTATGGAAGTCATAAACTTAAGAAAAAATGAATAAGAAAACTCATTACGTTTAAAACATACATGTCTGATAGGATCAACCAGTGGCACAGTTCTGCAGGTGAGACCATTTCCAGATGTGGTAGCAGAACATCCGCGACAGCTCTCTTAAGAGGAAACAACAAGTATCTTGAAGCAGCATCAAACATTTCCTCTGCCTGGCCAATCAGATTCAGTATTAGGTATTTAAAAAGTCAGATAAGAAAGTGATAGCTGCACACCTTTCTAATTTTGCCAAGATACCTGATCAGGATCTAAATCCTTCAAGCCATCAGTATACCTGGAGCCAGATGTATAAGATGTAACTATCTTAAGGATAAGAAAGAAAAGAAACTATATACTTGAGTTTGTCATCCTTACATGTATTCTATCACCTTTCCGAATGCCTCTGTACTCAAGTCATGCTCTTCGAGACATGGAAGCGATTGGCTTTGAAGCCCATCATTTCCTTCAAGGAAATCAGTCATCCGAGACAACCTTGCTTTGAAATATTCTGACCGTGATACTAGGATCACTTGGTGGCAGCGAAATGTCCTTTTACCTACTTTTATGCAAACATCAGCAAGATCATTATCAGATGGACTGGTGTTCTCCTCACTGGAGTTGGCAAGTGAAGTTTCTAGAATTCGATGCAAGGCAGACGGAAGCCTATCGTGCTCTGGTAGAGATAAACCCAGTAAGATAAATCTTTTCTGAGAATTATCAACCTCCCTCAATGACTTATACTCCGCAAAAGTTTGACGTTCTAATTCTTCCTGCAGGATTTTCCGCAATTCTTCACATTTGCAGGCTTTGCAGGTGCGTACAAGATCTCTCATATCATCAACTGCAACTTCTAATCTATCAGAGTAGAAGAAATGGATAAGACTGTATAGTGCACGATAAGACAGCTTTTGGCCTGAGAACCTCACTTCTTTCCTTCCTTTCCAGTCCACTTCAAATTTTTTCTTAAAAAAGGGAGATCGGGCACTTAGAATGACCCTGTGAGCTTCAATAGGCCTTCCATCCACATAGAACGTGATATCTGGAGGGAAGGAACTGGAATTGAATCCATTAAGTGAAGCATGACCTGTTTACCCAGGGTTGTATGTCAACAGTACAGCAAAAAAAATTGAAGTTTGAATGCTTCTACTGAGATGAACTTTTCAACAAAATGGAGAGCGGAAATATTATGACCAGTTTAAAATTTTCAAATGGCACGCATTAAAATCAACATGCTCTAAATGGATAATTTATATGCAGGAACTTTATATGTTTACATGCTTTTCCTGTGTAACCATCCATCCACTCCCATTCCGTATCCCTCTCTATGTATATTTTTATGTATACATGCACCATATCAACCTGCAGTTTTGCCAAGGAAGCCTAGCTCAGGGGTAAAGGGTGGGTTCATGTTCTAGGAAGTCCCAGGTTCAAGTCCTGTATCTAGAAGAAGCAGCAGCAGCAGCTAGTGGCACAGTCCTTTTAATGTGGGCCAACCGTCAGCAGGTATTATTGATATGAAGAAAAGGCAACCAATAGCACAGTTTGAGCCTTTAAGTCGTCTGTTAAAGTTTAACTATAACTTCACTTTGAAGATTGTTATAAAGAAAACAAGAATAAATCCAATAATCCAAACTTTTACCATAAATCCTTTTTGTGCATTCAACTCTATGAAGATATGCATAAACCTCTTTTTTTCTAGCAACAAATGTCAAATATTTCCAAATCAATGCGCCTATAGGCCTTTGTAGCATGTGTCAAAACCATCTTAAATAATCCCCTTCATCTTACCCTTTTCTGAGTACTAACTTCTTTCTTTATCAAGGTTCTAAATATCGGATATCGGAATCGTATCGGATGGGGGTTTTTCATATCAGATATCGGAGGAGATATCGGGGATACGCGCGCATATCGGGTGTTCATATTGGACACTATATATAATGAAATATTGATAATTAAGAGTTGGTTTAGAGTCATACAAATCATATACCTAATAAAAATGATGTAATATGCTTGCAGAGACAGTAAAAAATAATTTACATTTGCACGCAGTCATGCAATAAATAAGTTATTTCATATCGGGTGATATATCGGGTGATTTATCAAGCAATTTATCGGCCGATATTTCAAATATCGGCCGTTTTTTGTTGCAAACGATATGGCGAACGATTTTCCCATATCGTATTGACAACAGGCAAAAAAGGAGATATCGGACGATATCTCGGCCGTATCGGCCGATATTTAAAACAGGGTTCTTTATTAGTTTCCCCATTTCTTATCCTGACTGTTATCACATTGCTGCTCATCCATCCATGTCAACATTCTCGTTCGACATTCATTTTTCAGACATGAGACATATTTATTAGGTTCCAAGACTTTTGACACAAAGCATGGCTTGATGGCTAGTCTTTCCAGTCTTTTAGAATTTTCTCTACGACTTCAAGGATATTAACTGGTCGAGTAAAAATCTTCCATGAACTACATACTTCTCAATCTCTATCCCGATGAATCATCTAAGCAATGGAAATAACCCCCTTAAATATTCCTTGGGTATCAATGTGGATTATTTCAGTCCAATATGTCATGCATTCAATTTTTGTTTTGTTAATTCTAAATTCTTTAGATTCTACGCTTCACTCCAAATTTTTTCTTGTCTGTTATCCCTTCTCTAGCCTCACAAACAAAGATATAAACACAGACTAACATCTCGAAACTGCAATATATGTTTGTGTTTCATTTATAATTAATGTAAAGAGGTAAGGTTATGCCAACCTAGATGTATGCTTATGGTGACGGGTAAATATCCTCAAGACTGCACTAGTTTAATACTTTTCCTAGTTTCTCCTAGACACAAATACAGCCTACAGATTCCATAAGCATGTTCATCTGGTCTAACAGCAATGAAGAAAAAGATAATATAGCCTTATCTCAAATATCCACTCTTGCTTGTGTGTGGATTAAAAATGCATTATGAAGGATTAAGAGACTCAAAATCCAAGGAGAGAGAAGATCCAAATAGGTGTCAATGGATACAATCGGGTTATTGATCATTGATATACTTAAGTGAGTTGCTAAATGAAGTCTTGTGCTTGTGGACACAAACTTTATCGTATCAATAGTGAATTCAAGTATAGCCTTTAGGCTTTATCCCCTCAGTCCCCTCTATTGTTTGTCAACTTAGTCTGTGCAAGACCTACCATGGGGAGTGTAGACCGTGGTTCAAAGTCGCAGTCTTGGCCGCTGACTCGGCGGGCACCATTCCACGTCGGTCGTGTTGTCTCAGAACGGACGGCGACACGCGCAAAACGCTACAAATAAAACTCAAAAAATTCTTAAAAAATCACGATAAATCTTTAAAAACATATATATAGACATCAATTTTTATATACATGTCCAAAACTAGTTTTTTTAGGGGTAATTGAGGGAAATATAATGATTTGAAGGTAAATTATGAAATAGGGTGATTTGAGAGTAAATTTATAAATATGAAAAAGTTGAGAGCTAAAATGAGAAAATACTAAAAATATATATATATAAGAGGGGGGAAAGATCTGACCCCTCAGATCTCTCCCTCTCTACTCTCTCTCCCCCCTCTGATCGATCTCTCTCCCCCCCATCTCTCTCGGCCCCCTCTGATCGACCTCTCTCCCCCCTCTCTCCCTTCCTATGATCTCTCACAGAGAGCGGAGGGAGAGAGGGAGGGAGGGAGGATCGGAGGGAGGCGGCAGCCTGGAGGCGAGCGACGACGATGGCGGCCTGCAGGTAAGTCTGTTTTTCATTTTTTTTACTCGAATTTTTTCCTTTTTTTTTACTGGACTCGGCTAAAACTCCGAGTTGACTCGGCCGAGTCAACTTAGATTTTTAACCGAGTCGCGTGATTTTGTCCATTTTTGCTGAATCGTGGAACGATCTCGAACCGGTCATTCCGGTTCCGACTCGGCAACCGGAACAGCCGATACTTCGAACCCTAGTGTAGACAAGTGCTAACAAACACGAGCTGTTACCACTCAGACATACTAAGATCATTGCTTTAAATATTGGCCGATATACTAGTATATTGGCCGAGATACCGGTATTTTATCCAAAACGATACGATAAGTATAAAAATTTACTGGATATCGTTTTGGACCGATATGGGCCGATATATCGCCACGTGGCCGATATATCAGCCGATATCCGAGATGAAATATCTGATATATCAGCCGATACAGTTACTTATTTGGATAATTTTTTTTTTGCTTGAGATCATTTTATTTTGTTCTATGTTCATTATGGTATTTCAATGATGTTTTTATATAATATTTGGATAATAACTTATTTCTTTTAATAATGTATTATGTGTATTGACTATTCGATATATCAACCGGTATTTAGTACCATATCGTGATATATATCACCCGGTATCCGAGATATAATTTTGCTGACCGGTATATCGCCGATATCTATATTTAAAACACTGACTAAGATTACTAACTAATTGAAAAAGAGAGGTAGCTTTCCAGAAACTTAGACCTCAACACTACAATTTAGAGATCACTGAAGATCATTATTGGAGATGCCAAAAACGAAAACTGTTCTAGTTCCTAACCAAATGACCATCATTCTGAACATAGTAACAGTACCATTGCCAGCATTGCCTACTCCATGCAGCTACTAGGCCACTGAAAAGCAACCTCTTACTTGTGAACCGCCTATGTCCCTCGCTGCAAACGAGCAGAAAATCTCAAATAATTACTCATTACTTCATTTAGTTCACCTTCATAAACTTAGTATTACATCCAACATAATTATTCTTAAACCACATCCTTCATTTGCAACTAGTTATCTGAGGGCAGCTCAGGTTATGCGTCTAGACCCTAATTTTTTCTGCATAAACATTGTTATTAAGATTAAAGAACTCATAATTTCAATTATACATACACGGATTCGATCAAGTGGTCACCGTGTGGATAAATCCCTGGAAGCTGGAACCCAATACCATTCAAGATCATAATTTGGGTGTTAGTTATACCGTCCAAAACTTGAATTGTCCAATATAATCACATTCAAGTTTCTCCAATGAAAATCAAAATGATTCTGACGTAGTTATACAACAGACTTTTTTGTATTTGAATTACCAAAATTTCACGTCTATATGCTTCAAGAGGCCCTTAGTACCCAATTCAGAAGTTGAGTCTTGTTAGAACGCGGGGGGGGGGGGGGGGGGGGGGGAATTAAATAATGAATCAGAAAAAACAAATTTAGGATTTAGCTGTTATCCGACTAATCAAAAATCTAACTTTTAGCCAAAGTTGTTTCAAGCCTACCTATTTTGTGTTCCAGAACCAAGAAACGAGAAGCAAATTTAGGTTCAAAATCGTCATCTGGTCAACCAAAAATCCCACCTTTATTAGCCAGCGCGGCAAAAGCGGCGGAGCCCTCCTCGCGCTGCTCGAAGAACGCCGCCCTATTGGCGGCGCAGGCCAGGAAGGTGTCCCTGAGTGCCCCCGGCAGCGGGCCGCGGCGGCGGCCTGGCCTCGAAGGCCTTCAGCA
>JAVJIF010027889.1:0-28695 GCA_038442645.1 Agave tequilana
TTCAATGTTGGTACTAAACAAGAAAGTAATCAACACCATAAGCGGGATGGTTATCTAGCATGAAATAATGAGTTGTGCAAATAACAAAAATAATACATGGTGATAAAGCATGATGGTTCTAGAATAGTTAGGTCTAGATAAATTAGTGGGCAGGATCATGAAAGAGGGTCCTAAACATGATTTCTATTGAATCAAAGAAAAGAAGAGGACTCTAAGTACTTGTCTTATTGAAGAGCGAGATCCAACGCTTGATTTGGTGATGGCATCCTTCTGCCTCCCAGAGTAAATAGATCTCTGAGTTGCAACGAATGTGTAATTCTATTGTCCCTGAATCTAGCGCCTCGAAAATCTTTCAAATCAAGCTTCAGACGACCGAGAAACAACCTAAAATCCAATATGCTTAGCGGGTTAGACTGCTATTGGATCTACTTATGCTATAGTAATTGGGTTGAGTCCACTATGCTACTTGGGTTGAAACTCAAACTCTACTCAAATTGTTAGAGCGGTTTGTATACCGGTCGGGTGCGGGTAATGGTGTGGATCCATCTAGGAAAGAAAAGAAAAGAAGAAGGAGAAGTGCAAGGCAGAGGAGAGGGCACTGGTGCTAGCCTGAGGTATGGCCAGCCTGGCGCACGACAGAGGTGGCAGCGCCGGCAGTCCTGACCGGTGGCGATGACAGTGGGGCTAGTGGTGCGACAAGGGGAGAGACGATGAGAGAGAGAGAGAGAGAGAGAGAGTAGTAGGAGTGAGGATTTAGGGTGCTCAGCGTAAAGGAGATGGAAGTGATGATGGTGGTGAAGGCCTTAGCAAGTGGGGAGGTGTGTTGTGGTGGGTCTCGTGGCGATTGCAATCGAAGGGAGGCACAGTAAGGATGAGGTAGCTCTGATGGTTGGCCGGAGAGGCCTCAGCGGATAAGGAGAGGATGGAGGGTGAAGATGGCATCATGTGCAGGGATGAGTGCATGAGGGTTGTCAGGTTCATGTGCTGAGGTCGGCGGCGGTTATAGGGTGACATCGGGGGTCGAGGTGGCAAGGAGGAGAACAAGATGGATGAGGACAGAACACGATGCTGCATGGGTTAGGGTGGCAGTAAGGTTAGGGTTAGAAAGAGAGGGGGAGAGGTAGGAGATGATTATACTAGATTACCGCTTGCGATAGAATCAAACGGCGAAGAAGAGAGGGAGAGGGGAGGAGGAGTGGGGAGATGGGAGAGGAAGAGAGGAGTGAGGAAGGGGGACAAGGAGAGAGGGGAGGAGAGGGACTTTCATTTCTCTATGGCTCTTTTTTTGAGGACAGACGGAAAAACAAAATGTAAAGAGTCACGGGAGAAATCTCATTTCGCTCGGTTTGATAAGAGAGAAATGAGCTTGGGTTTGCTAGGGCTTTGGGCTCATGGCTTGGGCAAAACAAAATGAAATAAAATAAGCTTGAGCGATGGGCTTGGATTCGGTTAAATGAAATAACAAGAAAAAGGAGTGGAAAAATAAATTGTGGGATTTGATATTAGTATATAGATATTATTAATGAGGATATTACATTTCCTAAAGTTTTTCCCATTTTCACTTTTTTCCTTCAAACATTGACATTCTTTATTTTTTCGAATAGGTTCTAGGTTTTGTATTATTTCTCATTTTCCAATTTTTATTTTTTTCCTTATTTATCTAATCATTTGTTTCTTTGTTTCTCCACATTTTTCTTGTTTTCTCTAATTCTTCTTTCTTTTATTTAAAACTTTTGTCATATATCTTTCTCTCAGTTCTAATGTCACTATGTATCATTTTACTTTTTGTTCTAATCTACTTACTATTTATTCTTTCTTTCATGTTTCTAAATGTTTTATATTTTTTTTCTCTAATTCATTCTTTTATATTTCTTTCCAATTTTTTTTCACATTCTTCATTTCCGTTTTCTTCCCTTTTTTTCATGATAATTTTCTCTATGTTTATTTTTTCATAGTTTTTCTTTCCTTATTTTATTTATTTCATCTGTTGTTTTTATTTTATTTTCACCACTCTTTCTTTCTTTTTCCAAATTATTTCCATTAAAAATTCTTCCAATTTTTTTTTTTAATTTTTCTATTTCTTTTCTAGATTTTTAAAGTTTCATTTCTTTTACATTTTGTTTTTTTCTTTTTCTCCATATGTTTTTCCTGTCTTTATTCATTTATTCTACTTATTTTTTAATCCTCTTCACTTTTACTAGATTCTTCTTCTTTTTTACTCTTTTTTCTTTTCATATTTGTGATGTTTTTGTTCTATATTTCTGTTTTCTTTTTTTCATCATGATTTTTTTCCTTTTTAAAACTTTGTTTCTTTCTTCTTGTGATTTTATTCTAATTTTTTTACGTACTTTTCTTTTTCTATATTTTTTATTTTAAATCTTATATATTCCTTCATTTTTTCTTCTAAGATTTTTTCCCTTTTTTTGAGGGTTTCCTCATTGTCTTCTTACTTTTTTTTTCTTGATTTTATTCTACTTTTAGTAATTCTTTATTTTATTTTTCAAGATGTTTCTTTTTTATGCTTTCCACTTTAATTTTCTGTCTGTTTTTTATTTTTTTTTGAATAATTTTTTTTCTATATTTTAATTATATATTCTCTATTTTTAAGAAAATATGTATGTCTATTATTATAAGTTATATTGAATAGAATATCAATTTACTCTAAATAAATAATTCAAATAAAGTTATAAAATAGATTTTCTTATCAAAAATGAGGAAGAACTCTAATTTAAAATAAATCCACTCTCATGGGCGTGCTTAAAATTAGTATGGGGAAAGAAAAATCAACTCATACTCCTTGCATGTGAAAACACGGTCCATACTCCTTGCATGTGAAAACACGGTTATCATGTGACATTTTTATATATTTCGTTATCTATATTGAAACCAAAGTAAATTATTTTGGTCTTCTTGAAGTTTGAGATTGACAGTTCATATTTATCGTTTAAATTTTAATCACATCAATTTAAGAGAAGTTTTATACTTTTGCAACAATGATTAATTAAAAAAATGCTTTTTCTTAACCTGGTAAACCCTTAGCTTGTTCAGATATGAAATAGTAGGGAAATCAAAAGCAGTTAATTATTAATAATATTAAATTAACACATGTTTTCCAGAAGATCAATTAAAATTTTGAAGTATTATTGTTTCAGCCTCAACAGGGTGGAAATATGTGACTGTTGCACAGTTTGAACGTCTCAAATCCAATGTTTCATTAATAGAAAACCAACAAGATTTGGATGGGAATGAAGTGTTTTAATCTCACACCGACCAATTGAAGTGTTGTTTTCTAAACCTGTGAGTCAAGTATACTTATCACTTAGTGACGTCAAAAAATATCCAAATTGAGATTAACTGAAGTTATTTTTGTTCCCAAGGCTATCCCATATCCTAATCCCTCCTGAAATTTTTTGACCTTTCTGATATGTATTTAAATTGTTTAAAAAGTAAAAATTTCTTATGGTTATTGTGAATTGATGAGGAATGATTTATTTATTTATTTTTAATCAAGACAAACTGTGCAACTATGTTATCACAATATATGATAAAAAGGTATATATGGATTTGTTTCTATTAGCGACTCAAGTTTTCTCTTCCGATCATATCTAAAAGAATTCTCTGCTAATATAATGTAAGTTTTTAGGGATTCATGGACTAATCTTATTTTCCCTACAGCTTACCAAATTAATCGCTAATGTCTTCTAACCTTCTCCAAATTAAGCATAACTATCTTTATAATAATTTTCATTTAGCTTCAACTCTCATACCTCTGAATTTTTAATATCTTGCATTAAATAAATTTATTATATTTCTAAATTTTGAGTTGTGCTTTCTGAAACATATTTGAGATTCATCTAATTAGAGAGAGGATCGTACCAATATATTCTTTTCCCTTATTCTTTTGCTAGTAAAATATGATAATTTTGTAAAGGTCAAATCTGACAAAATTATCTGCTTTTTACACATATCATACTTCTAACATAGATGTATTTCAAAATAGGTACAACTTCTTTTTGTTTTTTATATTTTGTTTCTCATACCTACTTCAATCAAATGAGTTATGTAGAAATTATTCTTTATAATTAAAATGAAATTAATGAATTGATCTGATACCAATGAGACATAACATAAGTTTCACCTTGTTCAAATTCGGAATTATTTATTGGATACAATTTTGGATACACAGTTTCGGTGAGGAAACTGAGAGAGACTCTCTTAGCTTGCGGCGACGTTGCTGAATCTCACAACTCTTGGGCGCAGCACAACCATGTCGCAGTTTTTTGTGAGCATTGCAACCGGATCGTAGTATTTTTCTGTGAGGAATGCTACCACGGTCGCAGTCCTAAATACACAGAGAATATATGAACTTTTTTAGAATTGCGACCAGGTCACAATAGACTGCGACCATATCGAAGCGCTAGCTGAGAGAGTTCTCTCAGCTGTCGACTGAGGTACAAATACCTCTCTATATATATCCGCTTAAAAAAATAAAGATCACATGAATAAGATAGGTTTAATTAAAGAAAAATCCACCTCCTGAACTAATCAATAAAATTAGAAAACCTCTTTTTTATTGGTTATGTTTTATCTCTAAACCCCCTAATTATATCAGCGTTTAGAGTTTTTGAACAAAAACAAATGCCAGTGTCTTCTAAAAAAATGCCACAGAAAAAATTGAATAATACAAACGCTCAAGTCCTTCCACCATGACAAGTTTGTAAATAACTGGGACTGACTCGACTACAACCTCGATACCTGGATGGAATCCCTGTGATGTAGGAAACCAAGGTAGCTGCAATAGAAGATCAAGGTTCAACAATAGATCAGACACATTTCTTGGTAACCAACAGAATATCAAGTTTTGACTGCGATTGACCGGCCAAATACAGAGGGCTACAAAATTGTTACGGTCGACTGCCCGGTCGACTGGCCAAACAACAGAGAGTTGAATTTTGTAGTCAGATGACTTGTAACACCCCGTTCCCGGGATACGTATCCAGATACGTGTCCTGATTTTTTTTGACCGTATTGTTTCAATTTTCTTTCAGTATTTATTTTTAAGTTGTGATTTCTCATGTTTTTTTGGTATTGGATCTAGATTCTCAGTCTTAGAGTCAGCTCTGACCCAGACCGGGAACCCGATACTAGTATACCGCCCGATTTGACCTTTCTGGCAGTCCGATTTTACCGATTTCGGTTTCAAAAATTGTTTTCTAATATTTTAGATTTTTCATGATTTTCTGAAATTTTTCAGAATTATTTTACAAAATCTCCAAGATGCTGACCGATTCTCAGATTTTTAGTTTTCAAACGGGATTGAATTTTTAGAAACGTCTTTCACGTTACTTTTAGATTTTCATTTTCTATCTAAATACATTTTTGAAATTTTTCTAAATTTATCAAAATTTGACCGATTCTAGTACTGTCAGAATATTCCAAGATTTTTAATTTGAAAACTAAATTGAATTTCACGAATCCAATTTCACCGCACATCTTAAAATAATATTTTCTATTTTTGAGAATTTTTCGGAACGTTTCTGAAACAGTCGAATTTTTGCCTTATTAAAATAATAATATTATTTACCGACCTTTTCTTTTCTTTCTTTTTCCTTCTCTACTCCCCTACTTATACTTCCAGATATTTTAATAAATTAATTATTTAATAATAATTTTTTTAATATTTTCTTTTCTTTTTCTTTATTTTTCCTTTTCTTTATTTTTCCTTCTTTTTCTTTCTTTTTTTTTTTCTTCCCCTTACCTTCCACATGCTTCCCTTTTCTTGCAACCGCCGCCTGCCACAGCCGCACGCCGCCTGCAGCTGCCACAGCTGCCTGATGGGCTGCAACGGCAGCCCATCCCCTCTACCCTTACTCATTTTCCCCCTTCTTCCCCTATAAATTTCTTTCCCTTCTTCCTTCTCATTTCTTCATGTTTCTCCATTTTCATCTTCAACCAAAATCAAACCACTCTCTTCATCACCACCGTCGCCTCCACCATCACCACCGCCGCCGCCGCCCCCTCATAGCCGCCGCCACTCCCCCACACCTCTCTCACTCCTCCACCTCCTTCAACCTCCACCAATCACCCACCACCTCCAATTTCAAATAAACCCATCACCACAGTCACTATCAAAATTTTTGTGGCTTTTACTAGTAAAACACTCGATATAATAGAAAAGCATCTTTGCTCATTGCAATTGGGAAGTGGTTGAGGTTGAAACATACTGTACATGTTCTATAGTACCTTTCCCCAAAAAAAAATAAATAAATGAATGACGTTCTCCAAGACCAAGTAACATGGCCTCTGTCCAGCGTGAGTGGTTACATGGTCGGCCTTGAGTTTATTAAGAGCTCCACTCACTCCCAGCTCACGGATTCGAACCCCATCGTAAACATATTTAGATATATTTAACTCTGATCAATATGACCGCTGGTCAGGCTCTGAGTTTGCTCGCTAACAGTCGCCAGTTCGAATCCGTTGAGCAGTTGTTCACCAGTTCGAGTCCCGTTGAGTAGTTGTTTTCTAGCCCAAAAAAAAATAACATTGCCTCTAGATGGTAAACTTCACATAATAAAAGTATTAAAATGAGCGAAAAAATTTGAGAATCACCATCTATGTAAGAAATATAATCAAAGCGCTAAAGATTCAAATGTTCTTGAGGCGCAAATGTTTCTTTGACTTAAAAAAATAAGGTTTCTAATGTTGAAAACCGACTCTTTCGTACTGGAGCTTTATAAACATTTTCTTTTTGAGGTTGTGGAGATTCATAAACTTTGCCAACATGTCATATGACTGGCTAAGTTTTCAAAGCAGCCCAGAGCCTCGACGGAAGTTGTATTTGAGTGTTGAAATTAGTTTAATATTTATTATCATAACCGAGCAAAGCGAGATTTTCTATCGTGAATCTTTCACTAAAGTTGTCCATATGTCTGTTCGTCTGTCTGTCTTCATCTCATAGGAAGAGCAGCAGCGGAGCGATGTCTTCTCCTCCTCCCCCACATCCTCCTCTCCCCCTCCAGCAGCGCCGCCTCCTCCTCTCCTCCTCCCATCAGCGCCGCCGTCCTCTCTCCCGCTTCTTCTGCCTTTCCTCCCTCATCCCATACCCGCTCCTTCTCTCCTCCTTCATTCCTTTCCCCTCCTCCTCTTCCTCCTCCTCCTCCTCTCACCACTGACCTCCCTAGGCTCGGTTTCCTCCGCCCCCAACGTTACCTAGTTATTAATTATTATTCTTAATTATTAATCATATTGAAATTAATTGACCGGACTTAGTGGGCCCGGCCGAGATCCGAACCGAATCTGACCCAGGCCAGCGGGCTCAGCCCTATTTATATTTGACGTTTCGTCTTCTCCTAATATCTCCCGAGACTGTGATCTCGATTTGGGGGGAATCAAAACCCTAGCGAGCGAGCGAGCGATGGCGACGGAGAAGAAGCGAAAGAGGGAGGACAAAAAGGCGAAGGATCCATCATCATCACCATTGTCATCGTCAAAATCCAACCCCAATGAAGCTTCTCCTGCTGCTGAAGAAGAAGAAGAAGAGATTGGCCTTGATCTGATAAGTTCGCTCCCCCATTGCATCCTCATCTCGATCCTCTCTCTTCTGCCGATCAGAGATTGCGTGAGAACCAGCATCCTCTCTTCTCTATGGCGAAACCTCTGGACTCTCGCCACTCTCGAAATCGATAGTCGTTCCCTCAACCGCGAAGACGACGAGCCCAACAGCAGAAGAAAACGACAAAGAATAAAAGGTTCTCTCGACACGATCCTCTCCCACCACCGCGGGCCCATCCGCACATTCTGCGTCTCCACCGCCTCCACAGACGCGACGGCCACACCCTCGGTCGCTGGACTGAAATCCTAGCTCAAAGAAGCATCCAAAACCTCAGCCTTAACTGCGGTCTCCCTCCTCCACGCCTTCTCACCTGCCAGTCTCTTCACTCACTCGAGCTCCTCCGCTGCGACCTGAGGAAACCTCCTGCGCTGCCCCCCTACTTGAGGGAGCTGAAGCTTTGGATGACCCGTCTAACCGAGAACACATTGTCTCTCATTTTATCCTCATGTCGTGTGCTTGATACTCTGGAGCTAGGCGCATACGCAGACATTGGGTTTGAGTTCATACGCTTCAGCTCGCCGTGCCTCAGGAAACTGATAATGTTAGATTTTATGCGCTATGAAGTTGATGAGTATTTGCCGCAGAATTTGTTGATAGAGAATGCCCCAAATCTTGAGCTCTTGATGATCAGCGAGTACTTTATGCATTGGGTTAAAACTGTGAAGGTTATCAATGCCCCAAAGCTTCGGCTTTTGGGAGGTGTAAGCGCAAGAGATGGAATGATTCAGTTTGGCGAGACTTGTTTTCAGGTACTACTCAATGTATTATGATTACTCATGCCCAATTTCACATTTTCTTGTTTTGTTTTACATTGTAGCAACAATTTTTTTAGAAGCTCGTGCTGGTGGTAGTTATGGTTTACACATTTCTTTTTTTTAGTTTGAACGGTGAACCTTTGAGGTCACCTGCATTTCATTAACAAGCTTTCAATGAAAACAACCTTGAAAATACATCAGAAAAAGACAACAAATCCTCTCGAGCAAAATAGCTTCACCGCACACGGAGGCGCAAGAGGAGAGAAAAGTTACAAAGTTACAAATAGCTAACATTTGTCTTTCAAGAAAAGTTACAAAGTTACAAATAGCTAACATTTGTCTTTTCAATAAAATAAAATGAACTCTCAAGAAAAAAAAGTAATTATCCAAACAAGTAACTAAGTGTTTAAGCAAGCAAGCATACTAAAGTTTAAAAGTTACAAATAGCTAACATTTGTCTTTCGAGAAAAATATAATACTGAAGCAAATGCAACATTGTTCATGTTCTACACTTCTACTTAGATTCAGACACATCGGTATCATCCAAAGGAATTGTTGGCTTCTCATCATCAAATGCTGAATCCGATGCTGAATCGAACTCCTCTTCCTCTTCCATTGTCGGCCTCTTCTTGGATGATGAAGATGCCTTCCCTTTAGAAATTTTAACGCTCTTGGAGATCTTCGCTCTTTCACTTTCCTCTTCTTCAAATCAACTCCCATAATAATTGCAACTTGCTAAAAGTTAGTTGCTCTCCCGAAAAAATTTCATCATCACTAGTCTCGCCATTCCTTTGTCGGGTACTAACCATTCGGTAATATTTTTCTCTTCATTATAAGCGACCAATGAATCTCTATTTGGGATAGAAATTTTGTTCTTGAGCCTAGCATTAAACTTAATATAGACTAAGTCATGTAGCTTCTTAGGACTTAGTCTATTCCTCTTTTTCGTATGAACCTACATAAGAGATGAACACATGAAGAAATAAGAAAGCAATTAAAAAAAATAAACATTTAGTCATGTAGTACTACCTAATGTTCAAAATAAAGATAAGGTAATGATGACGTTTTTCCTTTGTTATGTTAAGATAGGTTATAACGTAACACATAATGTAAGTTACACGATTTAATATTTATTTAATAAAAATAATATATATACTATATTTAAGAAGTTTTATAAATAGAAAAATAAATTTAAAAAACCAAAAATATCAAAACAATATATAACACATTTAAGAAAGTCTCACAATTATTTTAGCATGTATCAAAATAATTTTTCACGTTTACAAGTTATAACAAGTTCGCAAACATAACAAATTTCGTAATAAGTTCGCAAACCTAACAAACTAAATACGCTAACATAAATCATAGTTATACAAAACAAAGTAGTCATAATATCTTGAAATAAAATCATGCCTTTATCTCATCTATTATGACTAAATCCTCCTCTAAGATGTACTCAGCATCTTCCAGATCGATATTATCCCCGATCTCATCCACATCATCAATGGCGGGTCCTTTCCCTTTGTCCACGAAAGAACCCTTTTTCTCTTTTCTGTAGACTAATTATCAACCACAATGCTAGTAATTTCATTATCAAGTGCGATGAAATTTAGAAAATCTCTGTTCTCATTATCTTCTCTTGCCTCATCTAGCCATGCAATATTATCTGTAAGACAAGACTCTTTGGTAATACAAGCCATTCATCGCTAGCCGACTCCTCTGTCAAAATCAAATCAATATGCAATCGCCTCCGGATATTCCTCTCTCGAAGCTTGATGTTGTACATAACATAAACAAGGGATTGTAAACGTAGTTGCTCCAAGCGACATCTTTTCTTTGAATGGATCTTCAACAAACATGTTTATTTATTAAAAATAAGTCATTTCTTATCTATTATAAAGAAAGATATAAGTTATACTTGTAACTTTTCTAGCTCAAAAGTGCTTTAGTTGCGTTCACATCCGTGAGCACTAGTAGTAATAGAATCCAAATTGTAAACTTTTCGAGTGTAGGAACTTCATCTCCAAATCTCTTCCACCATGCAGCTAAAAGAGATTTAAGCGTTAAACAATTAGAAAACGATATGACTAAACAAAGAATTATAGATATTCACTAATCACTAAATTATACCTAGACTACGAGCCTTCAAGGTCATTTGAGCTAATTGGCTTTCAAATTCTCCAAGCTTCTGTTTATAATTATCTACTCCCCATCAGCTTGTGCATACTCACGAATGTCGGGGATCAAACGTTGCATGCACTCGCGAAGGCCTCTTCTCACCTCGGCATCGTTGCTAAAATTCTCGCTATAGAAATCTTGGGTTTAGGAGGTACATTGTCGCATGAAGAGGCCTATGCATCATACACGTCCACTTCCGGCCAATTAAATTCCAGTAAGACATGTACTTCCTGTTACTGCCATCACACACATCTCCTCCTTCGCAGTATCAAGCATATCATAATGAAAAGGCATAGATGGCCTCACATCCGAATCCACCTCTCGTAGAACATACACGAGTGGAAGTGTGGTGCTAAAGCAAAACAAAACTTTGGGCCAGAAACTTCTAGTAGAAAGCACCGCTCTCTTTGCCTTCACTCTATTTGATTTTTTTTTTGCCCAAGTGCTCCTATTGAATTCTTTGGATGCAAATATCTTTCTCAAAGGTTGCCTTAATTGGTACAACTTTTGTATGAGTTAAGAAGTAGCAAATCGTGTGATGGCTGGCCTTAGGGGTTCCTTCCCCTTCGTGTGTGTGTCCGAAACAAATTAAGAACCCAACCATTGTAGTATATGAATTGGGTTATACCCTTTGCCGTCTCAATAGTCTCTTTGTGAATCTTCATTTTGCCAATGTCTTTAAGCATCAAGTCAAGGCAATAAGCAGTGCAAGGATTCTAATAAAGACATTTCCTTGTATCCATAAGTCTTGCACCGGCATTCACATAAGATATGTGATTGTCGGTAATTACTTGAAGAACATGCTCGCCAATTTCTGTCACCACCTTATCAAGTTGCTCCCATAAGAAAGCTCCGCTCTTGATCGATTCCGACACATTAATGGACTTATAAAGAAAGTCCCCTTCGATGAACTCACAAGAAAGTTTATTAAGCTTCTACCTTTTTATCCGTCCATCCATCCGACATCACCGTGCATCCATATACCTTCGAAGCCACCATGTGTGTCACCTTGATCTTATCTATATCTTCTACCTCGGCCTTAAGGACCCATGTAATTATCTCATAAGGGGATGGTTGTTTCAAGCCTATCCCAAATGATCCAACCTCTTCTATCATCTCCTTCCAATAAGAAGTTTGAATGATGTTAAATGGAAATCCGAGTGCATAGATGCATCTCCTAATTTTTCTTACATGTTTCTCCCTTGCCTCCTTATAGGAGCTTTCAAGTGTCGTTTGACGGGCTTCAAAATCGATAAATTTGTTCATAGGGCCAAGAGTTCAGGGTTGGGAGTTGCTTCCGGCGACGCTTTTCAATTCTTGGCTTACCACTTGTGGTTCTCTCATCCTCTCAATTTCACGGATTAGTGACTCCTTTTACAACTTTGTGACCCAAGGTTCTAAATATTGGATATCGGGACCGTATCAGATTGGGTTTTTTCATATCGGATATCAGATATCAGGGCAGATATCGGGGATACGCGCGCATATCAGGAGTTCATATCAGACACTGTCACACTATATGTAAGAAAATATTGATAACTAAAAGTTGGTTTGGTGTCATAGATATCATCTACCAAATAAAAATGATGTAATATACATGCAAAGACGGTAAAAAATAATGTACATTTGCACACAGTCGTAGTCGTGCAATAAATTATTTAATGGAATTGAAAAATATAAGATTAGAAGTTGTATAATTTACTTACTTGAAAATCAAGCGTCATTGCCGTCAATCCATGGAGGAGAAAAATTAGGGTTTGATTTAACAATACTTGTATAATCGGGTGACGGGTCGGGTTTGGGTTCAATGCTGATGGGTTCAAAAAATGAACCCAATTAAAATAAATTCATATCGGCTAATTTTGCGCTGACTCATACTGGACGATTTATCGGTAGCAGGCTAGCAGGCTCTATTAAAATCGGATCAATATGCAATCGCCTCCTACGAATATTCCTCTCTCGAAGCTTGATATTGTACATAACATAAACGAGGGATTGCAGACGTAATTGCTCCAAGCGGCATCTTTTCTTTGAATGTACCTTCAACAAACAAATTTATTTATTAAAATTAAGTCATTTTTTATTTATTATAAATAAAGTTATAACTTGTAAGTTGTAAGATTTAACTTTTTTTACTTGCTCAAAAGTGCTCCAGTTGCATTCACATCCAGAAGCACTAATAGTAAGAGATAGAATTCAAACTGTAAACTTTTGAAGTGTAGGAACTTCATTTCCAAATCTCTTCCAACAAGCAGCTAAAAGAGATTTAAGCGCTAGACATCGCATGACTAAACAAAGAATGAAAGAATCATAGATATTCACTAAATTATACCTGGACTACGAGCGTTCAAGGTCATTTAAGCTTACTGGCTTCCAAATTCTCCAAGCTTCTGTTTATAACTATCTAACTCCACATCAGCCTGTGCATACTCATGAATGTCAGGGATCATGCGCTGCATGCATTCACGAAGGCCTCTTCTTACCTCAGCATCATTGCTAAAATTTTCGCTATAAAAACATCTTGGATTTAGGAAGTACGCTGCCGCATGAAGAAGCCTATGCATCATACCTGTCCACCTCTGGTCAATCATATTCCAGTAAGGCATGTAATTCCTCTTACTGCCACCACACACATCCCTTATCTTCTCCTTTGCAGTATCAAGCATATCATAAAGAAAAGGCATAGATGGCCTCACATCCGAATCTACCTCTCGTAGAACATACACGAGTGGAAGTGTCGTGCTAAAGCAAAACAAAATTTTGGCCCAAAAACTTCTAGTAGAAATCACCGCTCTTTTTACTTTCACTCCATTTGGTTTTTTTGCCCAAGTGCTCCTATTGAATTCTTCGGATGCAAACATCTTTCTCAAAGGTTGTTTTAATTGGTACAACTTTTGTAGAGTCAAGAAGGAAGTAGCAAATCGTGTAATGGCCGGTTTTAGGAGTTCCTTCCCCTTTGTGTGTGTCCGAAACAAATTAAGTATCCAACCATAGTTGTATATGAATTGGGTTATACCCTTTGCCATCTCAAGAGTCTCCGTGTGAATCTTCATCTTGTCTATGTCTTCAAGCATCAAGTCAAGGCAATGAGTAAGTCTTGCACTAGCATTCACATAAGATGCATGATTGTCGGTAATCACTTGAAGAATATGCTCCTTGCCAATCTCCGTCACCACCTTATCAAGTTGCTCCCACAAGAAAGCTCCGGTCTCGATCGATTCCGACGCATCAATGGACTTATAAAAGAAAGTCCCCTCAGGTGAATTCACAAGAAAGTTTATCAAACTCTTACTCTTCCTATCTGTCCATTCATCCGACATCACCGTGCATCCATATTGCTTCCAAGCCGCCATGTGTGTCGCGGTGATCTTATCTATGTCCTCTACCTCAGCCTTAAGTACTCGTGTACTTATCTTATAAGGGGATGGCTGTTTTAAGCCTATCCCAAATGATCCGACCTCTTCTATCATCTCCTTCCAATAAGGAGTTTGAATGATATTAAATGGAAGTCCAAGTGCATAGATACATCTCTCAATTTTTCTTACACGTTTCTCTTGCCTCCTTATAAGAGATCTCAAGTGTCGATTGGCGGGCTTCAAGATTGATAAATTTATTCATAGGCCCAAGAGTTCGGGTTAGGAGTTGCTTCCGGCATGGATTTGCAATTCTTGGCTTACCATATCTTCCTGTGATTCTCCCATCCTCCCAATTTCACGGATTATTGACTCCTTTTCCACCTCCGTGACCAACATGTCTTTACAAGCTTGCTTCACATTGGACGGGACTTGCGCACAAATTTTAATGCTTTTTTAGTACCTGCCAAGTAATGTTTAAGCCTAGTGATTCCAGCAGTTATTTTATGCTTGCAAAATTTGCAATAAAACACATTCCGAGGATCACCGGCTATATGATCCGCAAATTCATATGCGAGATCTAAACTTTTAGCCATGTTATTCAATCTACACAAACAAGCGTGAATTATAACAATTAACAACTAACAAGCACGATAATGAAATTGAATTATAACAATTAGCAACTAATAAGCATGCTAATTTAGCAAAAAAAAATATAACAAGGATGATAATTCTCTGCATTGAATTTAAAAGCATGATAATTATATTGTATTATCTCCCCCATCACTCAAATATCTCTGCTTTCTCCCCTTGATATCTCTATCTCCTCTCCCCTTTAAACCCCCTCCCGATCTCTCTCACCTCTATCCCCCTCCCGATCTCTCTCAGCACTCTCCCCCTCCCCATCTGTCCCTGTATCTCTCTCTGCTCTCTTGTTCTCTCTCCCAGCTCTCCTTCTCGATCTCTCTCTGCACTCCCTCCTGCTCTCTCTCTCTCTGTGCTCTCTCCCCCTCTGATCTCTCTCTGCGTAGCTCTTTCCCTCCCGATCTCTCTCAGCACTCTCCCGCCCGTTCTCTCTCAACACTCTCCCGCCCGTTCTCTCTCTTTTTGTGCTCTCTCCCCTCCCGATCTCTCTCTGCGTCTACGTAGCTCTCTCCCTCCCGACTCTCTCTGCACTCTCCCTCCTGTTCTCTCTCAGAGAGAGATCGGAGGAGGAGAGAGCACACATAGAGAGATGGGAGGAGAGAGTGCAGAGAGATCGGGAGGGAGAGAGCTGTGAGAGAGAACAGAGAGCAAAGAGAGATAGGGAGAGATGGGGAAGGGGGAGAGCTGAGAGAGATCAGGGGAGAGAGTTGAGAGTCTGATCGGTGGGCTAGAGAGAGATCAAAGGGGGAAAGATTGAGACCTGAGCGACGACGACTCACCGCCGGCGGTCGACAAGACAGGTATGTCTCTTTCTTTTATTTCCTCTTTCTTCAAGGCGCCAAGGACGAGGAAGTTGAACGGCGGCAAGAAACCTCCGACGGCAGGGAATCGGCGGCAGCGGCGTCTTCTTTCTTCTCCCTTCGTTCTTTTTTTTTGGGTTCGCGGTGCCCTAGATCGAGAACGAGAAGGGCCTCGGGCTCCCTTTTATAATTTTTTTGATTTGCACAGTAACGTACGTTAGTGTGCGTTACATATTTAACGTAACGTATGTTACTGTGTAAAAAACCCAGGTTATAGGTTTTTGCATTTTTTACACTTGTTTCGTAACGATTCCCTTATGTTAGTTATCACAACGCGTTATAATGCGTTACATAACGTGTTTTTTTGAACACTGACTGAAGCTACTGGGCATCTCAGTCCACTATCGTTCAACATTTAATAGGCGTTCTTAACTGTAAAAACCCTTTTTGGATTCCATTCCCACTTCGGTTTGGCTCTTACCCCCTCGTTTAGCAGCACATGTCCATGGTGGAGTTGAAGTTTCTTTTGGACAACGTTGTAGTCCTAATTCGAGAACAACACTTTAATATCCCAGCCATTACCCGATCAATGCGAACGTAGAAGATCCGTAAGGTCTTGAGCTGCAGAAAAAAGCTCCGGAAAAAGTACTTCCCATGAAACATTCAAACACCATTTGTCCATCCAGAATATTGTACCCCTCCCATCGTTGACCTCCATTGTCAATCCTGAGAAGATGTCCTTGACGGATCTCGTACCTCTCCCAGTGTTCTAAAAATCGGTTTCATTATTTGTGCGGTCGAACACTGAATAATGATTAATCGGATTAATCGGGGATTAATCGTTTTTGAAAATTTTAATATATAATTATATTTATACACAACTACATATGAATATAAACAGTTAATTATTGAAAATACCTAAATATTATACAAGACAATATCTAGATGTGAAGTTATAAACCATGATATGATGAACAAGACAATATGAATAAATAGTAAAAAAGAAAGAAGTAAAAGAACTTATCTCTTCAAATTAATAATCTAAGATTTTAAATTTTGCAACATAAATATAAATCAAAGAGCTTACTTACAAAGTAAGATAAATAAAAAATTAGTCAATTTATCAATCAAAATAATGAGCTTTAAAGAATGATGGAGAAAGATTGCTAAATAAGTTAATTTGAAAAATAATCAAAAATAATAAGACATAAGTATCACTTATGCAAAATATACAATAATAAAATATCATAATTCATCTACTATTTAATAAATAATATTTCATATGCTATTTAATAAAAAATCATTATCAAATCATCAACATCACAACATAAACTACTTAGCGATACACACAAAAAGTGACAAGTTTTTCAAATAAAAAACATATGAAATACCTAAATGATTAATCGGGGATTAATCATTTTGGACCCGATTAATCGCTCGAGCGCATAATCAGAGCGATTAATGTAATATTAAGCGGGTTGCCACTCAATAGGATTAATCGGCCGATTAATCCGATTTTTAGAACAAAAAAGGGAAAGAGGATCCCTCATTAATGCACCTATCTGTCTACCATCCCGTGAGGGGGCGGTAGTTGTATGACACGAGAGATGTCCATTTGTGATCCGGTTTATGAAATAATTTCCACCATCATTTGAGAAGCCGGGTTGTGTTGAAATCCTCAATACAAACTCCTTACATTTACAAACCCGTTTCCAATTCACCAGGTAAAATCCCTTCCCTTATTTGTGAGCCCTAATCCAAAGGAACTTTTTTCTTAGAGCACGATCTTCTTTTTAACCCATCTCAGGATAGGAAAAAGGGAAAGGAAATAAGTGGTGATAGTCGATAGGACCGCGTTAATCATTGTGATCCTCCTAGAGAAACAACTTCCCTTTCCATCCTGCCAATCTTTTCTGGACCCTATCAATAAGAGGTCTCCATTGCAGCTTCTTAAGGCTGCCCAATGAAAGCAGCAAACCTAAGCATGCGACCTGTAGCCTTTGAACTGGACACTTAAAAGCCAGGGACAACAGGAAGCTGTTGACTCCAGGAAGATCAGAGAGCTTTTGTGGAAGTTGATCTTAAGTCCATACCACATCTCGTAACATAAGAGGATCCATTTAAGAATCATAGCATGTGACAAGACATTCCTTCCCGAAAATGAAGCTGTTGTCCACATATTGTAGGTTGATTACCGCATTGGTATCATCACGACATCCTAAACCCTTAATGAGGCCCTCCCAGCATCTGGCAATCATGTGGCGTAGCCTATTAGCGACCAGTACGAAGATTAGTGGAGAAAGAGGGTAATGCTGACTCAAACCTCTTACAGTAAATTTGCCTGAACCCCCCAAGAGTGCGAAGTATCCAAGATGCAATCTGAGTCTACCATACATAAGCTTCTTCAAAATCTAATTTCAGTATATAACTCGAGGTTTTGTTCCTTTGGTGAAATGCAACACTTCTTGAGCTGCAGCTATGGTATCTAGGATGCTTTTGCCTTTTAGGAACCCTGTCTGGTGGTCTCCTATAATATCTCCCAGAACCTCCCTAAGCCCGTTAGTCAATATTTTTGAAATAATCTTCACCGAAGCATTCAAAATGATAATAGGCCAGAAGTCCACACCTCTTTTTCCTCATTTTTTTTTGGGATAAGCACAACATGTGTGTCATTTAATCTATTTAGCTGGAGAGACATTTCTTAGAGGCATTTCATCAATCTGATGACTTCTGGCTTCACTAAGTCCCAAAAATGATGATTAAAAAAAAATAGAGAAACCATCCAAGACTGGAGGTTTATCAGGCCCCAGTCCCCAGACTGTCGCCTTGATTTCCTCTTCTGAGAAGGGTTTAGAAATATCCATTAGTCTCTTGGCAACCTTCTCCAATAATTTCTAGTGTCCGGAATGTTCCCCGACCATCTGTGGATGGCTCTAGACCCGAAGAGATTCTTGAAATGCTCAGGATTTCCCCTTTAATTCGGTCTCATCCTTTATGATTTCGCCGTACCCCTCTAGTCTGATGATCACATTCTTCCTATTTCTCATACTAGCTGTTTGTGGAATAAAGTTGTATTAAGATCCCCTTGCTTTACCCAATTGACCCTAGCTCTTTAGCTCCACATGGTCACCTTTTTGTAAATTTGTTGGATCTCCACGCGCACAAATTGCAGTTTATATAACTCTTCTTGGGTAAGATCTCTCTTCTAGCCTTCTTTCCAAGTTGTAAATTTCCTCGATCTCTCTCAATGTAGAGAACAGACTTAAAAGAATGTTTTTCTTATGAGCGCAGGGTCCTTTGGAGTCATCTAAGTTTAGCGGCTAGAATGGCTGTGGCGTCCTGTCGCTTAACAGGGATCTCCCAACTTTCCTTGACGACTGCCCAACAATTCAGAGCTTCCAACCACATCTTCTCAAAAGGAAAGAAGTGATGAAAGTTTTCTTTATTATAAAGACACAACGGGGGCATGGTAGGATGTAGCTCTAGGCAGTGTGTATAGGGTAGCCAACGGGAACCTGAGTTTCCCAATTCGTGAAAGCGAGAACTCTGTCAAATGTGGTGAGAATAAGTCTCTTCTGCATATTAGACCACGTAAAGGACCTATCTGCAACTAGTAAGTCCAAGAGCTCAGCCAGGTTAACCAAGGCATTGAAGTCCTGAGGTCGTGACCATTCCTTCCCCGCTTTCGTTAATTAGAATTCTATTGAACGATATTAAAGTCCCCTCCAATAACCCAAGGAAGGTCCCATTTGTCCTTGAGAAAAAGGATCTCTTGCCAGAAAGCAGGCCTCAAATTTTTAATATTGGGGCCATAAACTAATGTGACGACCTGCACGGAATTGTTTTTTTTTCTACCCTTTTGGCACTATGATGAGAGAATCTCCCAATCCATTCACCCACCAAGATGAAAGAAGTTGAATCGAAGTTGATTAGGATTCTGCTCGAAGCTCCCATAGAGTTTTTGGATACCCCTTGGTAAATCTCAGAGTGGGATCTGCAATCTTCGTCTCACACAGACATACTATGTCGGCCTTAGGCCCTGTGATGGCCTCCGTTATCATACGACATTTTGGCGGTTTTCCCAGCCCCCTCAATGTTCCAAAATAAGATAATCATTAATTATCTGAATGGCCCCTCCCCCTGTATGTGAGTCTACCCCTCTTGTGTACCTCATTTATGTGACCCATATCAGTTGCCCTAACATTCTCGAAAGTTTTAGCATAATAAAGTAAATTACTTTGCGCACCTAGGTCGGGCCGTCCCCCTTATCCCGCAAGTACTAATAATGAATAATAAGAGGTCATCCAACATGTATGTAAAAATAGAGAGCTTTATCGGAAGTGTACCTGCATGCGGACAATGTAATTCATTAGTGCATGAGATCATGTTGCCAACAGAGCTGTTATCCCCCCAATGCCTTGGGCTCTTACGAAGGACCACCTCGACTCGTGATGAACCACCCCTTCTGTAGCCACGTGCCCCTCTCCTACGGTGGACGATTGATTGCGCAATATATTGTGACTCCTCTTCAAGAGGCTGGGGAGAAGGGGGACAGTGCACTGGCAAATTATCACCGGCTTCAATATTGAATCCCCCCCTTCCCCATCGGAATCCTCTATATGGCCTGCTGAAGGCTCCAGCACCTTGTCGCTGCCCGCGGGGAAGTCCCTCGGGCGAAAGGGTGCTGGTCGGAGCTCGATCTGTTGGCTGCAATCAGCGACTCTCGTCCCTCCACATTAAGATTTGCAGCCGGAGGGGGAGTACGCGACTGCGACGTCGTGCCATAGTCTTTTCCGTCAATGCTTGTGAGGAACAGGCTTGCTGCCCAACACCTGGCTCACAAACTTCAAGATAGATATTGCATCTAAGACATGCATGATTATGGAGATTTCTACTGTAACGCACTGTAACTAGAGCTAATATCATATTTATATATTGAAATTTTGGCAAACTATTGTTGCATACGCATATCAAACTCCTCATGTTGGTTTAAATATTTTCTGATCTCTTCTTTGGTTTTTATTGTACATACATGACAGGGTGAACTTCCCATCAACTTTAGCACTCGCGTGCATAACCTGAAAACACTTGTAATCCATGTGAATTTACAGGATGCTCGTCAAGCGAAAGTTCTTTCTAGCTTGTTAAGCTACTTCCCTTGCCTGGAAGTTTTATACATTCTGGTAAATTCTTGCACACGACATTTTGTTTGTCTTTGTTACTTTTCCTTTTGAGATCTTTAATGACCATAATAGCTGAGCTGATCTTTCTAAATGTCTTGTTTATTCCAGAGTGAAAACGAGGAGAATTCGTCGGAGCTTGCAGATGCCAAGTACTGGGAACAAGAGGGCTCTTTTGATTGCCTGGAGCACCATTTGAAATCAGTGAAAATAAACGGGTTTTTGGGAAATCACCATGATATAGGTTTTGTCAGGTTTCTTGTACAAAACGCAAAAGTGCTCAAGGTAATGTCTCTTCTTTGTGACTTTTCTTTGGAAAGAAAATGGGAAGAAATTACACTACGCAAATTACAAGTTGAGAACAAAGCCTCTTTAAATGCTCAAGTAATTATTACGAAGGACCGAAACAAAGGAGACGGGTTTTTAACCTTGGAATCCCTAGTTTGTTATTCAAATAAACAATGTCATATCAAGAACATTTGAATGTCTAGGTGCACTGTCACATTTGGGTTATGGTTTTGTATAGAAATTGGCATCTTATTTCATTTTTTAGCTACTGAGTTATTGACGAATTATGCCTGAATTTTTTTTTCTTTTGTTGGTACTTTTATTTTGTGAAGTTCACTTTTAGAGTTAATTTTACTTGGTCACAGAGAAGATCATTATTCTTTTTTTTTTTTCCCCTGCAATGTACAGCAGATCATGTATAATCTGTTTCAATCTCAACTGCTACTTAATCGCAGTGAGCCACTATGCTTTTGACTCTGGTATTTTATTGGCAAAAGCTATGGGTATGCTCATTGTTCTTTTTTTTTTCTCTTTTTTTTTTTTTCTTTTTTTGTTTGAGAAACATGAGTGATGTTATCTTTCAGTGTATACGCATGCATTCATCACTAATTGTCAAAGTTAAATTTCTTGTCCGGTATTGGGGAGATGGAACGTGGACCCTCCCCCTTGTTGCGGAGTGTTACCAGCGGCCTAACTCATCAGTTTTCTCATGGGTCTATTATTAGATGTTGGATATCTGCTTAACAGAAATCAATCTGACAACTAATCAAGATCACTGATATATCAACAATCTAATTGGCCAGGTCGGCAAATATCAGGTGGGAGGTTTTCCGTTCAATAGAACGTTTCTTATTTAAGAACCACCTTTCAATTTCCTTCCTTGGTTAAAGCACCAATTAGACTGAATATAAATCAGTCTCGATATACTATAAAGTATATCCCCTATATAAAGGACTTAATCCACTTATACAGTATTTGGAGTGAGGTACGCTTAGAGCGAATCTCCTTAAGACAATTACGTCCCCCGCACCGGTGCTAACGAGATAATGGACGCTGGTCTCCCAAGATACAACACTCTTTCACGGTATTTGAATAGCACTACCAAATCACCGTACGGTCGAACCGTAGTCAACCAGTACCTTCCACAGGATCGTTGAAGCAGCGGTACAAGGACAAATTTCAACTGAATATTTGCCTTTACTTTGGAGGAGTACTCACTGTTGAGGACGATGGAAGGTTGAAGAATATTCTTCTTCAGAAGTCTTAGATTCAGACAACAATTCTTATAAAAGAATCTGTTGAATTTTCTAAGCCCTCTTTCAGAATGACTTTTGCAGAATCTCCTTTGGAAGTCGCTTCGGAAACCGAGTTATGATTTCCCACTTCCCTTTTGGAAGTCACTTCAGAACTCTACTTCCCAGTTCAGAACACAGAAAATTGAAGTGTTCAGAACTCAGAGAGAGAGAAGAGAAGTGTTCGCTCTTGGTGTATTTGTTGTTGTAATTGGTGTGTCTTTCAATTGAGAATCGGAGCCCTTTATATAGCCTTCCAGGAGGGGCCAACAGGTTCGAACCCAAACGAAAGGTTGCAACCTTTCGACCCAACAGTCATGACTGTTGGCTGTCCAATTGGTTCGCAACTTTTGGCGGGAGCGGGTCTGGTTCGCAACCTTTGGCAGTCCAACAGGTTCGCAATTGTTGGCGGTCCAAAAGATTCGCATCCGTTGGCAGACCAACAGGTTCGCAACCATTGGCCGTCCAACTGGTCTGACACCTGTTGACGGATCGGTTCGAAACCTGACAGCGGAGCGGGTCCGTTGGCGGGGCGGAGCGGGTTTGGTTCGGGTAGCGGCCCATACCCTTTAGACCTGATTCAAAAAGAACCAGCCCAGGTAGGGAACCCAAACCAAACCCAAACCCGGACCAGGACCAGGACCCGGACCCGAGCCTGAGCCCGAGCCCGAGCCCGGCGCCGGGTCGCCCGCCGCCGCCAGCGGCGGCGCGCGTACGCAAGATAGGGCATGGTTCCCTCCCAATCGCGCGCGAAAACTCCATGTACCCAAAGGGCACGCCCTTTGTTCTCAATTTTCTCTATTTATACACCACAAACTTCCATCCCACGGCCAATGTGGGACTAAATGCTTTTAACTACCTTTAGTCCCGTTTTGGCTTTGAATTAGGCAATCTTTAGACTTAAATATCTCATTCATTCGAAGTCGGAATTGAACATGTGAATATACCACGTTCATCCCCAATGGAAGGAGAACACACTCCAACCATCATTCAATTGATTCGATCAATGGATCTCGCAATAATTCAACTCAAAGATTTGCTTTCATATTCTTCAATTCCAACAATCCCCCACAATGAATGGAGATTCAAGGAAATGACACACAAAGAGACTGACTCTATTGTGAAAGGTACTTGAGAAAAGAAACTGCATAAAGATAGGTGAATTAGGTCTTGAACCTTCCATAGCGAAAGCTTTATCGAACTTACTGGCTAATCAATGAACTAGGTCTTGAACTGTTATCCGTTAGTGTAAGCCAAGTCAACAAGCTTCACACAGTAACTTTCCAAATCAACTTTGGTTCTCGTTGTGTCCGTTTTGGCCCTGGACATTCTTGGTTTCAGAGAGTATCTTTAGGGAATAACAGCCTCCATAGAAATTCCCAAATAGCCGACCCAACTCTATACTCACATAGGTGATGGACCTATTAAGAGTAGTCTACTCTACTCCACTTGTTAGTAACAAGATATAGGCATCATTAAAAGCGTTAAGCTTATCCTTAACCCACTTGTAGAAAAGCACTTATGTGCTCCTTAGGAATGGATTGGAGTCAAGCTCCCAAGTGCTTACTTGCTGAGTCAATCATAACTAGTTTTTCCTCTTGAACTTAGTCCGTGGGATCTCTAGTCGCTAAGTGAGGTTTCCATTAAGGGCGTGTTTGGATGTAAGGATTCCGAGTGAAGTGAGGAAGTGGGGAAGTATAATTGCTCATTTCCCTATCTATCCAAACACCGAAAAGGAAATAAGAAAACCCCCTTTTCCCTTTTTCATCTCTCTTTTACACAACCATTTTCTCACTTCCAGAGTGCTACAGTTAATTTTGTGGTCATGTAAATCTCATTTATAATAAGTTATAGTATAAAACAGTTAATTTTTTGGTCATGTAAATCTCACTTGCATTCTAATTACAATCTATTTTTTATTTTTCTTAATTAATTTTTATTTTAATATTATTTTGCGGTCAACTTTGTGGTCAACTTTTCATTTCCACTTTTCATTACCATCCAAACACCGGAAACGACAAAACATTTTCCAAACCACACTTCTCAACAACCATCCAAACACCAGAAAACTTACTACTCATTTTCCTTTTTCCTAAAGGAAATAAATCTTACTTCCTACTTCCTCACTTCACACCAATTCCTTAAATCCAAACAGACCCTAAGCTGACTCGGTAAGGTTAGACTTTTAGACCCATTCCCCTCGATGCGCAGTTTATACGCTCTCCACTTAAACCTTTAGTAAGCGGATCCGCTAAATTATCCTTTGACGATACAAAGTCAATAGAGATAATTCCATTTGAGAGCAACTGCTTCACGGTATTATGTCTACGACGAATATGTCTAAACTTACCGTTGTATATAACATTTTGTGCCTAGATATAGCTGCTTGATTATCGCAGTGTATACATATAGCGGGCACTGGCTTTTGCCATAATGGTATATCTTCTAAGAATTGTCGAAGCCATTCTGCTTCTCCGGCCTTATCTAAGGCTATGATTCCGATTCCATAGTGGAATGGGCAATACATGTTTGCTTAGAAGATTTCCAAGATACCGCTGCTCCTGCTAGAGTAAATACGTATCCGCTAGTTGATTTTGATTCCTCAGAATCTGCAATCCAATTAGCATCACTGTATCCTTCCAGTACAGGTGTATACTGTCCATATCTCAAGGCATATTCCTTGGTATGTGATACGTAACCCAATACTCGTAGTAGAGCGGTCCAATGTAGATCACTAGGATTACTAGTGTATCTACTTAACTTGCTTACAGCGTAAGCAATATCGGGTCTAGTACAATTCATCAAATACATTAGACTCCCGATAATCTGAGAATACTCCAACTGGCGTATTCCAGTTCCTGTATTCTTATGAAGATGGACATGTGGGAGAAAAGGATTTGTATTCTCTTTTATCCCATGATGCTTGAATCTTTCTATCATCTTATCCACATAGTGAGATTGAGATAGACTGATTCCATCTGGTGTTCTAGTAATTTTAATTCCTAAAATTACATCAGCAACCCCCAGATCCTTCATGTCAAAACTGTTGGATAACATTCTTTTAGTGGACTTAATAATTTCAATATTAGTCCCAAGTATCAACATGTCGTCTACATAAAGACAAACAATGATACATGCGTTTTCAACTGTTTTCGTGTAAACACACTTATCGCATTCATTGATAGTGAATCCATCTTTGATCATGACACTATCAAATTTCTCATGCCATTGTTTTGGAGCCTGCTTTAAACCATATAAGGATTTTACCAATTTACACACCTTGTGTTCTTGGCCCTTGACTATAAATCCTTCAGGTTGCTCCATATATATCTCTTCATTTAATTCACCATTTAAGAATGCAGTCTTGACATCCATTTGATGGATATCTAAGTTGTGCAATACTGTAATTGCAATTAACATCCGTATGGACGTTATTCTTGTTACTGGTGAATAAGTATCGAAGTAGTCAAGTCCTTCTTTTTGCCGATAACCCTTGGCTACTAATCTAGCCTTGTACTTATCGATAGATCCATCGGGTTTTAATTTTCGTTTGAAAATCTACTTACACCCAATTGGTTTACTTCCAGGAGGCAAGTTTACCAATTCCCAAGTATGATTACTTAGTATGGATTCTATTTCGCTATTTATAGCTTCTTTCCACATTTGTGCTTCTGGGTTGACATAGCCTCTTTAAATGTTTGAGGCTCGCTCTCAATCGCGTATGCTATGAAATCTGGACCAAAAGATTTTGAGATTCTAGATCTCTGACTTCTTCTTGGTTCAGTTTCCGCATTTACATTCGGTTCCTCGGAAATTTCGTCCCTGAACGCCATCTCGTGTGTTCTTTTCCCAGAAGTCTTATCTGCTTCCCGTTTGTACGGAAAGATATCTTCAAAGAACACAGCATCTCGAGATTCGATAATCATGTTTACATGAATATCTGGTATTTCTGATTTATGAACCAAAAATCTGTAGGCACTACTATTCAAGGCATAGCCTATGAATATGCAGTCCATAGTTTTTGCTCCCAACTTAGTCTTTTTAGGTAATGGTGCTAGCACCTTTGCTAGGCACCCCCACATTTTGAGGTAATGGTAGGAAGGTGTCCTTCCATGCCATAACTCGAATGGTATAAGATCAAGTTTCTTGTGGGGTACTCTATTTAGAATATAATTTGCAGTTAATAGAGCTTCCCCCCACAAGTTCTGCGGAGCTCCAGAACTTACGAGCATGGAATTGACCATCTCCTTCAAAGTTCTATTCTTCCGTTTAGCAATTCCATTTTGCTGAGGAGTATATGGTGCTGTTGTTTGATGTATTATACTAAAAGTAGCACATAACTCACTAAAATCATTTGATTCATATTCTCCGCCTCTATCGGATTTTAGAATCTTGATTTTCTTGTAGAGTTGATTCTCAACTTCGGCTTTATATGTGTAAACATATTTATTGCCTCATCCTTACTGTTTAAAAGATACACATAACAGTATCTTGTACAGTCATCAATAAAAGTAATAAAATACTTTTTACCGCCTCTAGTTGGCATAAACTTCAAGTCACATAGATCGCTATGAATTAACCCTAAAGGTTCTGTATTTCGATCTATTGAGTGAAATGAATTTTTAGCCAACTTGGCCTCAACACAAATCTCACACTTGCGAATTTCTTCCAAGTTGAGTTTAGGAATATATCCCAGATTAGACAAGTTTTTTAAAGACTTGTAATTTACATGCCCTAATCTAGCATGCCACAAATTAGGAGACTTAAGCAAATAAACAGAAGAATTTTCTTTATTTATTAGCTTCGGGTACAAATACACGGACTTTTTATCTACCACTACAACATTGGCTTTAAAAAGTCCATCAACAAGATAACCCTTTCCCACATACATCCCTCCCTTAGTAAGTACAAATTTGTCAGATTCAAAACAATTCTAAATCCTTTCTTACTAAGTATTGATCCGGAGATCAAATTCTTGCGGATGTCTGGAACATGAAGCACATCGTTAAGAGTAAGCGCTTTCCCCGATGTCCACTTCAGGATGACCTTGCCCTTTCCTTCAACCTTTGAGGAAGCTGAATTACCCATGAATAGCTGCTCATCTTGCTCTAGCCTTTGATATTCTGAGAATAACAATTTCTCCGAGCAGATGTGTCGGGTAGCTCCAGTGTCTACCCACCAATCCTTGTTGTTGTTGTCAGATTTACTTCTGACACCACAGCAGAAAGGCTTGGAGATTCATGGTTGGTCATGTTCGCCTGTGGTTGGCTCTTCTTGTTCTTCTTAAGACGGCTGCGACATTCATTTGCTTTGTGACCTTCTTTGTTGCAGATGTAACAGGTCCCTTTGAAGCGCATGTTTCTGCCGTTTGAGCCTTGCCTTTGTACCCCTGGGAAGGCTTCTTCCTCTTCAAGCTTTTGGAAGAAGACGCTTTCCCCTTTGAGTCCTCGATCACATTTGCTTTTACTTCATAGGAGTTCTTGCTGCTCTTTTTCTCGGACTTGCGGTTGTCCTCCTCTATACGAAGCCTCACAATGAGATCCTCCAACTTTAGCTCCTTTCTCTTGTGCTTCAGGTAATTCTTGAAGTCTCTCCACGCAGGTGGGAGCTTCTCCACGATTGTTGCAACCTGAAAAGTTTCAGGAAGAATCATACCTTCGGCCTCTATTTCGTGCAAGATAAGTTGGAACTCTTGCACCTGACTGATGACAGTCTTGCTATCCACCATTTTGTACTCCAGAAATCGTCCTACGACGAACTTCTTGGTACCAGCATCCTCAGTCTTGTATTTCTTGTCAAGACTGGCCCATAACTTCTTTGCCGTTGTGATAGGACTGTAGACATTGTAAAGAGAGTCATCCAGTCCATTTAAATATAATTTCGACAAAGGAAGTCACATTGAGTCCATGCATCAGTTGCAGGCTCTGGTGGATCTTCTTGCAGGAATCTGGCCAGATGAAGAGTGGTCAAGTAGAAGAGCATCTTTTGTTGCCACCTCTTGAATTCTGTGCCATCAAATTTTCCTGGCTTCTCCGGCTTCAGGTTAGGAAGTGGAGTTGGCATCATAGCTTGTAACGACATGTTTGGTGCCTTACTTGAGCTATCTTTATTAGTCTCATACATTATCTGCAAGTTCAAGCAGAATAGAAGTAAGAAACTTCAATTTTAATTGTCTTAAGAATGTTGGATATCTGCTTAATAGAAATCAATTTGACAACTAATCAAGATCACTGATATATCAACAATCTAATTGGCCAGGTCGGCAAATATCAGGTGGGAGGTTTTCCGTTCAATAGAACGTTTCTTAATTTAAGAACCACCTTTCAATTTCCTTCCTTGGTTAAAGCACCAATTAGACTGAATATAAATCAGTCTCGATATACTGTAAAGTATATCCCCTGTATAAAGGACTTAATCCACTTATACAGTATTTGGAGTGGGTACGCTTAGAGCGAATCTCCTTAAGACAATTACGTCCCCCGCACCGGTGCTAACGAGATAATGGACGCTGATCTCCCAAGATACAACACTCCTTCACGGTATTTGAATAGCACTACCAAATCACCGTACGGTCGAACCGTAGTCAACCAGT
>JAVJIF010027890.1:0-100425 GCA_038442645.1 Agave tequilana
ACTTTGACGTAGACAACTCCTAACTGGTTGATTGTCCACAGGAGGTATAATGCAGATTTTGACTACAAGCTAATCAGTCAAGTCAGGGCAAGATTGGTGGGCGGTATCTGCTCAAAAGCGACGGGCCTAATTAAGACAAACCACCAGCCTTCGGGGTTTCGCCTCTCAATCCCTATCCTTAGACACTGATTTGACAAGAGTCAAATTCTAACACCTTCTCCCTTAGAATAATATCCTAATGAGTTCGAGATGTCCCTAAGGCCAACGTCTATTAGATTTTAAATTAAGCTTAGGTTGTGCATGCTTGGATATGGTTTGTGGGCTAAGGAAGGGTAATGACTTCCCCACCTTATCTTGTTTTGAATTTTGCCCTCTAGATTGATTGTGCAAAGTGTGCAAGATATAGAAAAGTAGCATTCAACTAGGAAATAATCACTCAAGAATATTTTCTAAGCTATATACTATGCATACGTATCTTGTCTTCAGCTTTCTTCAACAGTAATTGTAAAAGAAACGTAATTAGACAAATGCCTAGAATGCAAGTCTAAACATTTTTTAAGCAATTAGCAATCAATCAGATTATTGTTGGATTAAAAACAGGGTATGTGTGAATATCGGATATAGCAAAAATAACACACAAAAACTATATCTTTGCAAAGCAATATGTTCTGCAAAAAAGAGTTTTAGTAGTCCAAAAAAAATTTCAAGCTTTTGCGCTGTATTTTCTTGAAATTCTGTTTTCTACTTTCTAGAGTAGAGGCACATAATAGCAAGTCTTCTCCTGTAAAGCTTGAGCGTTAAATCTGACTTCTTGATGGCCCTGAAATAAGACACCAAACTTGTTAAAAAATAATTACACCGTTCCCCCTCCCGCAATGACGCCAAAAATTGATTGCAAGTATATACAGCGAGAGTTACCGTCTAGCTTTACGCTAATGGATCGTGTCCACGTGGAGGAATGCGATGGAAGCTTTTTGATGAATTGTTTAAAAAACAAAGAATGGAGTCGGTGTTTTTTGTTTATGTTGAAAAAGAGAATAGAGAGTAAGGAAGTGATTAAAAGAAAAATTGAAAACTTAGAGAAGACTTTGGAAAAGATGATCTTTAAAAGGCTTGAAAATTGATTTGTTGTTTTTAATATATGAAAAAAATCTGGGCTCACTATCTTACTACTCAACGATATGTTCTTCTCTTGAAATTTTAGTGCCTCAACTTGATCATAGGCAACACTTAAGCTTGAGTTTCGAAAGTATAAGCAAAGCAAATAAGATTGTTTGGAAAAATTGACTCTTTTTCTTAAGAAATCATCTTGAACTGAATGTTAAATCATTAAGTAATTTTTCAAGTATGAAAAAAATAAGTTCAAGTGATGTTTTAGAAAATAGAAGTTTAGAAATCCATGCCCATCCTCATGTGCCTTGTTCGAAAGAAGGAATTGAATTGAGCAGAGTTTAGAGTAAACCGTTCATGTTCGTGTGCTGATTATCCAACTCTAATATGTATGAAGATTTAATTTACTCCTTCGAATCACCGTTCGTAGCACAAGTTATAACGGGTCGTATCCGCAGGGAGGACTAGCGATGGAAGCGTTCACGATTTTTATATTGAAGTTTTTGGAAAGAAAAACGAAAGTTCTTCTTTGTTTAAAATTGAAAAACAAAACAAAGCAGAAAAAGAGCGAAGAATCTTTGTAGAGGTTTTTAAAGAAAAGAAAAACTGATCTTTTGGTGATGTTTTGGTTTCAGATCACCTATCCATTTTTTTTTTTAGAATTTTGGTGATCTTTTTGTTTCAGGTTACCCTAAACTTTTCCTTCTTTTTATAAGCCTCCATTTGAAGTTTCATTTTTAACTTAGGTTAAGTTTTCAAAATAGAGAGAAAATTAGATTTTGTATCAAGCCTAGCATATATATATCTATATGTATGAGGGATTGATCTTAGACTATGGTACATTTATATATATATATATATATATATATATATATATATATATATATATATCTTTTTTTATTTTTTCTATATATTTATGTTTATTTATTCCCTTAGCTTCATTAGGCTTTCTAATTTATCCATGTAGCGAGCCTTTTACCGATGACTCCCAGACTAGATAGTCTTAGGGCACCAGATGAAGATACATCCCTAAGGTCCAAGGACTCAAATAAACTAGGCCACGAATGCTAAGGACTCAACCACCTTTAGGCGTGATTGGTTATGCTTCTTAAGGCACAACTAACCAGCTTAATTGGTGATCAAGTTTTTATTTTTTATTTATATTTTTTTTTATTTTTCCTCTTTATATATATATATATATATATATACACAAAGTTACTAATCCTTGATTAATCCCTCAACATGTAAATGTATATGATGCTTAGGAAAATTCAAAATTTAGCTATCTTTCTATTCTTTTCTTTCTTAACCTAAAGATCCAACAATACTTCTCATTTTGACTTATATTAAGAAATCCTAGTTTAGAATTTCCGTAATTCCTAAGATCAAGTTAATTTTTTTCAAAAATGGATCATAGAATATTATTATTATTATTTTATATTCTTTTTTATATAAGAAAAAATCTAGAAAAATCCTAAAAAATCTAAAAGAAAAATCTAGAAGAAAAATAAAAATTTAAAAAAAATCCTAAAAACTAAAAAAAAATCTCCCTATGTTAGTATCTACCCCCATACCTATCTCATGCATTGTCCCTAATGTATGCAAGTAAAGTATATGCATGAAACAGGTAAAGAAAAGATGTCACCTCCTCCGTCGGCTCGGACCAGCGGTGGTGCTAGGTCCTGCCGACTGCAAACGCCGCAGACCCTCCTCGATGCGGTCGAGGCGTGTGGCCTGCTTCTCAACTCTCTTTCGTAATCTAACCTGCCCCTTAAATATCTTCTTCATGCCACGCCAAATGGTAGACATGAAGGCGCGTGAATCAGTTGGGGGGTCCTGCTGCTAGAAGGCCAGATCATCATCATCCTCCAAAAGTTCTTCTGAAGAAGACTCGGTTGGGGCATCTTCAGGCTGGACACTAAGGGTCCAGACTGCATGAAGGCAACTATTGTAAGCACTTGTAGCCTATTCTTGTGCAATAAATACCATATCGTACGAGTCAAAGACCGCATCTTGTAAGAAATCCCTACACAGACGAGTGATCAAAACAAGATGCGAGTATTTGGCACCACGTGTGCGCCTGGAGTTAGTGATGATAGCATGAAATATGATCGTGTTAATGCAGATGGTGTGCTGCCGAGTCATGAGATTGTGAATGATCTGCAACACCAGCCTATTGAAGGAGGTCTATGGTCAAGCCCTAATATGTTGCGTTGGATCAGCGTCCAACGCAATGGATATTGCGAAACGTTGTACTGGCTTTGAGCCCCTTTCTTGCTCGGTACAACAAATCCCCATGACTGTCATGTAGTCAATTAATGGCAAGGGGTCGTGATGGTGTGGGTTGCGAGGGACGTGTGTGTAGTCCTCCAACAGATTAAGCGTAATAACAATGTCCCAGTAGGCATATGCACCATGATTGGTTTGTGTCAAAGTTAATAAAGGCTTGATCAATTGAAGTATAGAAGAGCTTGACTAGCTCGAGACAATGGTAAGCCTCGTGGTCGGAGTTATCGTAGACTAATTCATACCAATTTCATTTACGAATTCGATCCAAAAAGATATGGCCATAACCATTAACATCACTAAAAATTCTAAAAAAGTCTCTTTCAGCAAAAATGGATGGTGCCATGATGAACAATACGAAGTAAAGGAAAGAAATACGCAAACCTCTCCCGGATTATGTGGGGGAAAACCAAACGAGATTGCAGAGAGCAATCCATAGGTTACACAGATGATCGGGTAGTAGATCGGAGATCTACAAACAGCAGCGATGGCAGAAAAATTTGGCGGCACTCTGGAGACTGCAAGAAAGCCGCGGATCCATGGCCAGAGTCGAGCAAACGCAGTTCTATCAGGGAGGCAGGGGCTCGGGAAATTTCAGGGGGCGGCGTTCGATTTTCTTTTTTGAGATCTGTGTTTAGATTGTAGGGTAGAGAACAAAAGAAGGGATGGAGGGTATATATAAGGCCTGAGAAGGGTAGAATTTTCAATTTGCCCTAAGTGAAATTTGAAAATTACAACCCTAGGGTAAATTTAGGTTATTAGAAGGGAAAGGAGTCTATAAAGGGAAGAAATCCTAAGTGCTATTAGCACTTAGGTCCAATTTCTTTTAATATTTATTTGTTTGCATTTTTTTTGTATTTTGTTGTTTACATATGTAATAATTTATATATATATATTTATATTTTTGTTTTAATTTACAGGGGAGGTCCCAAAAGATGTACAAGAAATATAGGGAAAAGGACAGAAAGATCTGGTCATATGTACACTGGGTCACAAAGACCCAGTTCGAAAATAACGTGTGACTCAGACTCTGTGGTGTAGGATGGCTTAAGTCTTTGACCATTGACTTCGAATATGTTGCCACTCTTTGGTTTAGAAATTTCAATCGCACTATGAGGGTATACTGTATGTACAATGTACAGTCCTGACCACCTGGTTTTCAGCTTACTAGGGAAAAGGTGGAGCCTAGAGTTATACAACAGAATGTTTTGTCCTAGGATAAAATTCTTTCTATGAATGAATTTGTCATGGAAGAGTTTCGTTCTGTTTTTAGAGTCCGAGCGTTATCGTATGCATCATTTCTTAACTCTTCTAGCTCGGATATTTGCAGCTTTCTCAAGTTACTGGCTTTGTCTAAGTCCAAATTCAGCTGTTTTACTGCCCACATAGCATGGTGCTCTAACTCTACAGGCAAATGGCAGGGATTTTCAAATATAACTCGATATGGAGACATACCGAGGATAGCCTTGTAGGCGGTCCGATATGCCCATAAGGCATCGACGAGTTTGATGGAACAGTCCTTATGGTTTTGTCCTACAGTTTTCTCTAGTATCAGTTTAATTTATCTGTTAGTGACTTTCAGTTACCCATTCATCTGAGGATGATAGGCAGTGGATAATTTATGAGAGATAGAATATTTCCGCATTAGGGCTTCAAAAGTCCGGTTGCAAAAATGACTCCCATTGTCACTAATTATCGCACGGGGGGCTCCGAAGTGTGATATGATATTTTCACGTCAGAATTTAATGACAACCTGGTTATCATTTGTTCTTGTCGGAATAGCTTCACCCATTTTGAGACATAGTCTACAGCTACTAAGATGAACTAGTTGCCGTAAAGCAGAGGAAAGGGTCCCATAAAATCAATGCCCCACAAATCAAAAATTTCTACCTCCAAGATTGGTGTAAGGGGCATCATGTCTCTTCGTGTGATTCGACCGTCATTTGATATTTTGCATAGAGTTTGCAGAAAGTATAAGCGTTCTTGAAGAGAGTGGGCTAGTAGAACCCACTCTGAAGGACTTTCTCAGCAGTCTTTCGTGGACCAAAGTGTCCACCACAAGTTAACTCGTGACAAAATGTCAAAATACTCTGATGTTCATCCTCAGAAAGATACCTTCTAATTATCTGGTCAGGGAAATATTTGAATAAATACGGTTCATTCCAAAAGAAAAATCGTACTTGTGTCATAAAGCGGTGCTTGTTCTGACCTGACCAATTTGAAGGTGTCCGCCCGGTTGCAAGGTAATTTGCAATATCGGCATACTAGGGCTCTTTACGCATCGTGAAGATGTGTTCGTCAGGAAAGTTTTCATTGATAGGTATCGTCTCAATTGGCGGATTGGAAATTCTCGAAAGGTAATCTGCCACCACATTCTTAATGCCCTTTTTATCTTTGATCTCCAAGTCAAATTCATGCAAAAGAAGAATCCATCGGATCAGTCTAGCTTTTGCATCCTTCTTTGCATCAAGTATCTTAGGGCGAAGTGATCGGTGAAATCGTTGTCCTAGACCCTAGTAGGTATTGGTGAAACTTCTCCAACTCAAACACAACTGCTAAAAATTCCTTTTCAGTCGTTGTGTAATTTAGTTAGGTGTCGTTGAGTGTCCTACTTGCATAATAAATTACGTGTTGCCTGTTATCAAGATGTTGTCCTAAAACAGTGCCTATGGCATAATCAGAGGCATCACACATAATTTCAAATGGTCTAGTCCAATCAGGCGCAGAGATTATTGGTGCCGAGATAAGTTTTTACTTTAACTCCTCCCAAGCTTGTAGACATTTTTCATCAAAATTGAAAGGCACATCTTTTCCTAAGAGATTAGTTAAAGGTCTAGTAATTTTGCTAAACTCCTTAATAAATCTTCTATAGAATCCAACGTGCCCTAGAATGATCAAATGTCTTTCAGGCATTTTGGCTCCGGGAGCTTCGCTATTACTTCGACTTTTGATTTATTAACTTCAATTCCCCTGTTCAAAACATCGTGCCCCAGAACGATTCTGTGCTTGACCATAAAATGACATTTTTCCCAATTGAGTGTTAAGTTTTTCTCTATGCATCGTTGTAAAACCATCTTCAGATGATGCAAGCATTGGTTAAAGGAATCGCCATATATTGAGAAGTCATCCATGAAAATTTCCAAAATCTTTCCATCATGTCAAAGAAGAGACTAAGCATGCAACGTTGAAACGTTGCGGGAGCATTGCATAAGCCGAAGGGCATTCTTCAGTATGGAAATGTTCCAAAGGGATAGGTGAAAGTAGTCTTGTCTTGGTCCTCAGGAGCGATAGGGATTTGATTATAACCTGAATATCCATCCAGGAAAAAATAATATTCATGTCCAGCTAGTCTCTCGAGCATTTGGTCTATGAACAAAGAGGGAAGTGGTCTTTACATATGGTAGCGTTCAATATTCGGTAATCAATACAGTCGGTAATCAATACAGACTCGAATCTTCATTGGAAGACGAGTCTGAACTAATTCCTTTTTATCATTTTCTAATACGATAAAGCCTGCCTTTTTTGGCACAGCGTAGACGGGACTAACCCATTGGCTATCTGATATGGGATAAATAATCTCATTGTCTAGTAATTTCAGAATTTCAGCTCGGACAGCCTCCTGCATGATTGGGTTGAGTCTACGGTGTGGGTCGCGTTTTGGCTTTGCATCTTCTGTTAAGTGAATCTGGTGTTGCACAATGGATGGACTGATCCCTTTATATCAGCCATGGTCCAACCAATGGCTTCTCTATTTTTCCTTAACATTACAAGAAGATCCTCTTCCTGTTGTTCCGTAAGATGGGATGCTATTATTACGGGAAAAGCTTCCTTTTCACCCAAGTACTGGTACTTGAGATGACTAGGAAGAGCTTTAATCTCGGAAGAGGGAACGTGATCTATCAATGATTGGTCTTCTTGTAGGGGGAGGATAAGGGTTTCATTTGTTGCCCACTCCATTGTTGACTCAATTATTTGGTCAAGATTGAAGTCATCAAACTCCAATTCAAATTCTCCTTCAGACTCGTATTCAATCTCCTTATCATGCTCACTTGTTAATCTTTCAATTAGGTTCACTTCAAATGACTGATCATCTAAGTCTCCAGGTTATTTTTTCACGTGAAAAATATTTACCTCTTTCGTCATATCTCTAAAAGTCAAACGCATTGACCCGTTCCTACAGTTTATTATTGCATTTGCGATGCTAGGAAGTGTCGTCCTAAAATGATAGGGGTCTGTGCTTTCAGATTGTGTACGGGTTCTGTCTTTAGAACGATGAAATCCACGGGTAAATGAATTCCCCGACCCGTTTGAGAACGTCTGTAATCTCCCCTTTGTGAATATATACTGATCGGTCAGCCAGCTGTATAGTAACTATGGTTGGACGAAGGTCGCCCAGCCCGAGTTACTGATACACAAAAAAGGGAAGTAGATTGATGCTAGCTCCTAGATCAAGTAAGGCCCTATTTATTGCGGTCTATCCTATGATATAGGAAATGGTTGGACTCCCGGGGTCTTTATATTTCACACGAATTGGCCTGGTGAGCAGCTCACTTATGTTTGATACAAGGAAGATCTTCCTTGGAACATTTGTTTTTCTCTTCTTGGTGCACATATCTTTTAGGAATTTTGCATATGATGGGACTTGTTGTATGGCATCAAGAAGGGACACATTGATCTGAACCTATTTGAACATTTTCCTAATCTTCTCCATTTGAGCAGTAGTCTTATTATTTACTAGCCTATTAGGAAATGGTACAATAGGCTTGTAAGGTTGCTCATCTGTTTGGTTGTTGTTATTTGGCTTGGAGGTTGACGGTTGTGAACTTGAAGATGGATCATTTTGAGTTGGTGGTATAATTACAGGAGAATTTGGCACTGATTTATTAGGAATAGGATGACTAGAAACCTTATTGTCAATTTGTTTTCTAAATCTCAGGATATGAACAGTGTTGTATTGACTTGGACTTATGTCTTCAACTTCATGAATAGGAAAGGAGTTCTTAGGATTTGGCAATGGCTGACTTGGCAGTGTTCCCTTTTGTCTTTCATTTAATGAGTTAGCCAGCTGACATATTTGAACCTCTAACCTATTGATAACTTGATGGTGGTTGTTCATCATTGAGGCCTGGGTTTTGAACAAGGTTTCAATCATTCTTTCTAAATCTGACAATTTTTTATCTGGATGACTCTGTTGTTGTTGCTGATATGTGGGCTGGAAGTTATGTTGGTAATTGGTTTGAAAGTTTGGTTGACCTTGGTGGAAACTGGGTTGATGAGACTGAGCAGGGTATTGATGTGGGAATTGTTGCCTTGGTTGCTCATGACTAGACTGACTCCATGAGAAATTTGGATGGTTCCTCCATCTTGGGTTGTATGTTTTGGAGTATGAATTGTAGTTAGGTCTGGTATATGCTGCATTTATGTTTTCAAGATACATTTAAGCTTGGTAGACGGGACACTCCTCGAACAGATGGTTGAGAGCATGGCAGTAGGTACAACCTGGATTAATCACTGGTGTTGGGTTGACTTGATTTACTGAATTGGGTTCTCTGGCCTCTAACAGTTCTATCCTCTTCATCAATTGTGTTATTTTTGCCTCGGCAGCTATAGAGGATTCGATTGAATGTATACCGGTTTTGAAAGTGGTGGAGTTAGTTTTCTCGGGGCAAGACTCCCACTGAATGGTTTTTTTTGCTAAAGCTTCAAAGAGGTCCCAGCCCTGGTTCTCATCTTTTTTCAAAAATTCTCCTTGACACATAGTCTCAAGGAGTGTCTTGTTTGGTAGTCTAGTCCATCATAGAAAATTTGGCACTGCCGTCACTTCTCTATTCCGTGATGAGGACATTAGGCTAGCATATCCTTAAACCGTTCAAAATACTTCTAAATAGGTTCACTTGTTTCTTGCTTAAACTGCATTATGTTTTTTCTGATGAGGGCCGTTTTATGAATAGGATAGAACTTCTTAAGAAAGACTTTGACAAAATCATCCGATGATGAGATAGAACTAGCAGGCAAATTATATAGCCACTTCTTGGTAATGTCCTTAAGTGCGAAGGGAATGAACCTCAATCTAACAACATCTTTCCCATTGGGTGATTCTCATCATCAAACACACTTCTTCAAACTCACGAATGAAGAAATATGCGTCCTCGGATTCTAGGCCATGAAACCTAGGGAGTGTGTTAATGAATTGAGGCTTAAGCTCAAAATTATTTTCATTTGCCTCAGGTAGAAGAATGCATGAAGGAAGTAAGTGCGAATTGGGTAGAACTTGTCTTGGAGGGAAGTAGGGTTTGCCATGATTGGGATTGTGTCAGGAAGTGGTGTAAGTGTAGAAGTCCTAACAAGTCTTGATGAAATTGGATCCCGATATCACTCTTGCATGCACAATCAAAGACAACGTTCACCAAACAACAAGCGAAAAAGGAAATAACAAACAAAACAAAGAAAAATAATCACAAGCTATCTAGGATCTCTAGACCTAGACAATTCCTAACTGGTCGATGAACCGAAGAAGGTTGTTGCTCGAGTTAGACCATAGCTAATCAGTCAAGTAGGGGCAAAATACGGTGGGAGGTATCCATGCGTAAGCAACGAGCCTTAATTACGCCAAACCACGGTATCTTCGAGGGTTAACCTCTTAATCCCCAACCTTAGATACTGATTTGACTGGAGTCTGAATTAAAACAATTTCCAACAACGGCTGATCTCTTATCGAGTCTGGATGTCCCTAGGGGACAACGTCTATCAATTTTTATTTAAAAGCTTGGGATTGTGAGTGCTTAGAATGTTATTTTTGGGCTAAGGAAGGGTGATTAAATCCCTAACTTATCTTGTTTATTGGGTGGTGCCCTTAAAGTCAATTTGTGCAAGTGTACAGTATATGCAAAAAAGATTCACTCAAAGCGATGTAAATGAACCAAGAGATGAGTTCTATTCTATATGCTATGCGAACGTACCTTGTTCCAGCACTCTTCAACAGTAAAGTAAATAAATTGAAAAGACACGTGCCTAAAATACAAACGTCTAATTAATTTTTAAATTTTTCAACAAATATTTTACTGTTGGTTTATTAGCAGGCTCCTGGTGATGACATACAAGAAATAAAGTTTGTACCAAGATATATTTTTGCAGAACAAGCAGTCCTGCAAAAAAGATTGTGAGTAGTGAACTCCTCCTTGCCGCGGATCTGCGGCCAGAGCCGAGAAAACGCGACAATTCAGAGGGTATTTGGTCTCTACTTTTTAGAGCAGAGGCCCAAGACCACTTATATGTTACTGCAAGTCTTGTTTTCTATTTTCCCAACCTATAACCTGAAAAGAGAAGACAAATTCATTTTAGTTCAAAAACTCAATAAAAACCATTACCCTCCCCGGCAACGGCGCCAAAAATTTGTTCGAAAGGAGGAATTGGATTGAGCAGAGTTTAGAATAAACCATTCATGTTCGTGTATTGATTATCAACTCTGAATATGTATGAAGATTTAATTTACTCCTTTGAATCACCGTTCGTAGCACAAGCTATAACGGGTCGTATCCGCAGGGAGGACTAGTGATGGAAGCGTTCACAGTTTTTATATTAAAGTTTTTGGAAAGAAAAACGAAAATTCTTCTTTGTTTAAAAATTGAAAAACAAAACAAAGAAGAAAGAGAGCGAAGAATCTTTGTAGAGGTTTTTAAATAAAAAGGAAAACTGAATGAAAGATGGAATGAAAACTGGTGGCGTTGGAAAAAGAGAATGTTTTTAGAAAAGGGTTTTGAAATACGATAGAGATAAAGTCATGACTAACTAACTTTCTACAATACTAACTTACTACTCTCAATGAGTGATTCATGCCTCATATTGATTCATCGGCAATAGTACATCTTGTCAAATCAATATGTTGTCCTATATTGAGGATGTGTTCTCATCTAGGCTTGGCTAGGTGGCCTCCTTGGATCATCGGCTCCCTAAATAGATTTTCAATAATGGAACATAGGTAATCACACTTAAGTATGCTAAACAAGAATGTAAGATTCATTAGTCCATCAAAGCTATAATCAAGTTAGCATGAAATAAGAAACTTATATAATAGTTGTTAGCATACTAAAGTAATCCATCCTCATGTTCCATCAAGGCACTTGTTCAAGAGACGAGGCTCTGAATGAGGCACACATGAATCATATGGAGGGGATATAAAGCATTCACTAAGAATTGAACATATCTCATCTTCATTGGGGGTAAGAAAGACGTGTAAATTGCAAGACTAAAAATAAAAACATCCAATGATTCATATGAGTTCGCAATCACCCAAGAGTTAGTAGTTAGTAGTGTTAGAAGTTAATTAGTCATGTTAGTGAGTTAGCTAGCCATAGAAAGGAGGAACAAGCAAGAATACATGGTAGAAAGTAAATGCAAGAAAGTAAGAACTTGAAGGTAAAAGCAATAGAACAAGAAAAGACTTGAGGAAATGAAGCTTGATCCCTTGTATTGAGTTGTCACCTTCTTCAATTACAAAGATCTCTCAACCTTACTCTCTCTTTTCTGGATCTAGAAGAGAAAATTAAAATTAAAAAGAACTAAAGAGACTTAAAGAAATCCTAAAAATTTTCCTAAACAAGAATGCTATTCTCTCCTCTCTCGATTACAGAGGCCCTAGGGGTCTATTTATAGCCTTCAGGAGAAGATGCCTTCCTACAACAGCCGTAGGATCAATCGCTTGATCAACGGCCAAAGGAGTGCCGCGGATCTGCGGCCAGGGCCGCGTTTTCGAGGCAAAATCTTAACCGTTGCGCCAACAATTTCTCTGGCATTCTATTATACCTCGTGTGCCCACCTGGAGCTTTCTAGAAGGTAGAGAATATGCTTTAGATCAGTCCAGATTTCTTATTGTGGGCTTCTAAATTACTCCTTTAATTCCTTTAAAAATCATAAGAATTGGGCCTTCTTCTCCATAAAATATTGGACCTGAAAAATAAGAGAGAAAAGCAATAAAAATCTCATTTTTATTACCATAAAGTATGGTGAGGTAACACTAGGAATTATTACCCTAGGCCGACTCCTCCAAATATTCAATACGAAGAAAAAGCAATATTCAAATCAAGCTATGATGGCACTTCTGTCTACGAATGGAATATAGACAGAAAAAGCGAATACGAAATACTCAATACACTACAAGAGATAGGCATGGCAGTAACAGCCTACAAAACCACCGATTACCAGAACAAAATGCCATAATCACATAGTCACTGGATTCACTGGACAATTAATTTTTAAATTTTTTAACAAATATTTTACTGTTGGTTTATTAGCAGGCTCCTGGTGATGACATACAAGAAATAAAGTTTGTACCAAGCTATATTTTTGCAGAACAAGCAGTCCTGCAAAAAAGATTGTGAGTAGTGAACTCCTCCTTGCCGCGGATCTGCGGCCAGAGCCGAGAAAACGCGGCAATTCAGAGGGTATTTGGTCTCTACATTTTAGAGCAGAGGCCCAAGGCCACTTATATGTTACTGCAAGTCTTGTTTTCTATTTTCCCAACCTATAACCTGAAAAGAGAAGACAAATTCATTTTAGTTCAAAAACTCAATAAAACCATTGCCCTCCCCGGCAACGGTGCCAAAAATTTGTTCGAAAGGAGGAATTGGATTGAGCAGAGTTTAGAATAAACCGTTCATGTTCGTGTGCTGATTATCCAACTCTGAATATGTATGAAGATTTAATTTACTCCTTTGAATCACCGTTCGTAGCACAAGCTATAACGGGTCGTATCCGCAGGGAGGACTAGCGATGGAAGCGTTCACGGTTTTTATATTGAAGTTTTTGGAAAGAAAAACGAAAATTCTTCTTTGTTTAAAAATTGAAAAACAAAACAAAGAAGAAAGAGAGCGAAGAATCTTTGTAGAGGTTTTTAAATAAAAGGAAAACTGAATGAAAGATGGAATGAAAACTGGTGGCGTTGGAAAAAAGAATGTTTTTAGAAAAGGGTTTTGAAATACGATAGAGATAAAGTCATGACTAACTAACTTTCTACACTACTAATTTACTACTCTCAATGAGTGATTCATGCCTCATATTGATTCATCGGCAATAGTACATCTTATCAAATCAATATGTTGTCCTATATTGAGGATGTGTTCTCATCTAGGCTTGGCTAGGTGGCCTCCTTGGATCATCGGCTCCCTAAATAGATTTTCAATAATGGAACATAGGTAATCACACTTAAGTATGCTAAACAAGAATATAAGATTCATTAGTCCATCAAAGCTATAATCAAGTTAGCATGAAATAAGAAACTTATATAATAGTTGTTAGCATACTAAAGTAATCCATCCTCATGTTCCATCAAGGCACTTGTTCAAGAGACGAGGCTCTGAATGAGGCACACATGAATCATATGGAGGGGATATAAAGCATTCACTAAGAATGGAACATATCTCATCTTCATTGCGGGTAAGAAAGACTTGTAAATTGCAAGACTAAAAATAAAAACATCCAATGATTCATATGAGTTCGCAATCACCCAAGAGTTAGTAGTTAGTAGTGTTAGAAGTTAATTAGTCATGTTAGTGAGTTAGCTAGCCATAGAAAGGAGGAACAAGCAAGAATACATGGTAGAAAGTAAATGCAAGAAAGTAAGAACTTGAAGGTAAAAGCAATAGAACAAGAAAAGACTTGAGGAAATGAAGCTTGATCCCTTGTATTGAGTTGTCACCTTCTTCAATTACAAAGATCTCTCAACCTTACTCTCTCTTTTCTGGATCTAGAAGGAGAAAATTAAAATTAAAAAGAACTAAAGAGACTTAAAGAAATCCTAAAAATTTTCCTAAACAAGAATGCTATTCTCTCCTCTCTCGATTACAGAGGCCCTAGGGGTCTATTTATAGCCTTCAGGAGAAGATGCCTTCCTACAACAGCCGTAGGATCAATCGCTTGATCAACGGCCAAAGGAGTACCGCGGATCTGCGGCCAGGGCCGCGTTTTCGAGGCAAAATCTTAACCGTTGCGCCAACAATTTCTCTGGCATTCTATTATACCTCGTGTGCCCACCTGGAGCTTTCTAGAAGGTAGAGAATATGCTTTAGATCAGTCCAGATTCCTTATTGTGGGCTTCTAAATTACTCCTTTAATTCCTTTAAAAATCATAAGAATTGGGCCTTCTTCTCCATAAAATATTGGACCTGAAAAATAAGAGAGAAAAGCAATAAAAATCTCATTTTTATTATCATAAAGTATGGTGAGGTGGTGTAAAAATGATGCAAAAATGAACTCCAAACATGCCTTCAAGAACACTTCCAAAGAAGCAAGGCTTAGATTAATGCATACATATGATTCCTTTGGGTTCTTTACATCAAAACCATTTAAAACAAGAGGGATCAAAGATAGATGATAGTGAGCCCAGAAAAATGCATTTAGCTACTCATGATTAAAGTAAAACAAGACATGTAAATGAAATAACACAGACCCGTGAATTGGAGAAGAAGAGAAGCCTTGAACCTTTATTGATGTCACTTCAACTTCAGATTACAATCACTCTTTTTCTCCCTCTCACTTGTATCTGGACTGAACTATGAATTAAAAACAGAGATACAACTTCTCAACACTATCTAACAAAGAACCTAAATCCTAAAAATAAAGAGAAAAATTTAATCTAATTTTCGGTGTATTTTTCAGTGAGCAACCTGCCTTTTATAGGCAAAACCCAGAGGGGAGAGGAGTGAGGAGATAAGGGGAGCAAACGCTCCCCTTATCTCCACTACTAGGCCGTGGATCCACGGTTTTGGCCGCAGATCCACGACAAGGATGTGGCCAAGTGGCCATATCCAAGCAGAGATCTTGATAGCGTGTAATGTTGCCCCTTTTTATCCGACTGGATTTGCTGTTAGTCTCTGATTCTGATCTGATTTTCGGTGATTCTCAAGCTAACCGATTTGGTCATATAAAATTGAATTAATCGGTTTTATTTGATGTAATCTTCCCTGATATGCGTTGATCTTCAGCTAGAATTATCCCTATCCTCCTGAATATTTATCTCCTCTTTAATTAAGATTTAAATCAGAATTAAAGTACGTTTTTGAGCTCTTTTCCTTTCCATCTCCATTAGCAATGGGCCTGCACATTATTAAATAAAAATAAGATTTATTAATAGTATTTATTAGATAATAAACATGGTAATGTGATAATATATATGCAATATATGTGACCGATCACTCTTGTGTAGAGGTGATTGTGTTTAAGAGGGAGTTGTGTACTCCTAGTGTTGAGTTATAATTCCTTGATGGAGGTCCCTTTGTGAAAGGTTCTATGTGGACATAGTGAAAATCTTTCTATGTGAAGGCAGAGACGTAGAGCAGTAACTCGAACCTAGAAACATATCACTGTGTTTGCGTTTAATCTTCTATCTCTCAACTCTCTTATATCTTGCATTGCTATACATTGTTTATATTCATATACATGCTAAATATTGTTTATATGCTCACACTTGTGTTTAATCAAGAGAGCTATTGAAGCACCTCAACTCTTAATTTAGAGGAATCTCGAAGAGTAGTTCCAGAGCCCTTCGTGGGAAATTTGGACTCACTCTTGATTACACATAGTGTGTTTAGCAATTAGTATTAATTCTGTATTATTTTTCATTATATTAGCACTACACCTATTCACCCCCCTCTAGGTGTACTTTCAATAAGGGTATAACAGAATATCAATTATTACATTCCCATAATGTGATAATCATGAGTCAAGTTATAGCATGGCAGGTGTCAAATGGCAACATACAAGTGTCAGGTGATAGCATGCAGGTGTTAGGTGTCAAATGATGACATGTCAAGTGATTATCACATCAAGTATTAACTGTCGAATAACACAATATGGGAAAATGGTACAGATACAGAGGATCAATTTAAATATCGAGAAACAATATAGTTCTTGAAAATAGTATAAGTAAAGATTTCAAACTCTTCACAACCATCAATAAAAGAATAATAGTTAAATTATTTAGTTTTCAGGCGGGGCTTGGTCAAGCGGAGCAAAGCCAGGAAGATAATTATACAAAACTAATTATTTCTTTCTATGGTTGACTCCTTGATTTCAAGCAGTGTAAAGATATCCCGCATATTGAATTACGATTTTCAAGCAGTGTAAAGACAAAATGCATACTTTAAACTAAAGATATAATCTCGTACCTTCATGTTATGGTGAGATAGCAAAGATGAAAATTATTTGAGAAGTATCTCATGGTGAGATGTGAATTGTTTGATGTTATAATTATCTATTGCTCTAAAGTTAACTTTAGCAGGAATAAAGTAGGAACTTGCCATAATCCGATGAGGCAAGTTACCATATAGTAAAAACTTGGCCAAATTAAATGTTGCCAATGAATTCAGAAATATATGAGATAAATGAGGTGATGATAAGTTAAACTGTAAATAATAGGGAACCATGAATTAGCACCTTGTTGAGATGGTAACCTAAATCAGAAGTCTAATGTTGATATTAATATCAAACCAAATCATAATAACCGTTGCTTAAACTAATACTGAGTAACCGATATCTCTTTTAGAGTAATATGTAAACTGAAAAAAAAAAGACTACTGTAAATAATGGATATCATGGATCCATGGGAATAAAGTGAGTGAACTAGAAACCCAGTGATGGTGACTAATTCATCTCTCTCTCTCTCTCTCTCTCTCTCTCTCTCACACACACACACACATATCATCAAAGTGATGAATTCACTATCTCTAACTAATCTAAACTAAATCAACTTAAATCTCTACATTATACCATACGAGTGTACGGTTACAGGGCGATAAACGAGTTGGTGCTCAAGTATGAATAGTAAGTAGAAATGAACATAGACTAGGTTATAATTAACAATTAATGGGCCAATAATATAACTAATATATGTTGATTGTGATTATTACTTAATTTCTATGAATATGGATGTGTATAGTACTTGTACATATATAATTGTGATATACCGTATAATCATATATAATTGATAAATTGTTGATGATTATTTATTGATAGATATGCTTGATGACTAATGAGGTATGTACTCTCGATTTCAAGTAACAATTTATAACGAAATGAATGATGCGTGTAAGTGTGAATTTAGTGGACTATTAAAATTTCAAAACATATTAAGACTCCGGCCGTGGATAAGTAGTATAGTCAGTTCCATTAACCAAATATCGAATGTGTGAAATAATAACCATAACTAGTTAAAAGACCTAATCATATGATCAAATAATGAGTATTGAGGATGTTATCAATTGTTTGATGTTTTGTTGAATGATTGATATAGATGAGGATGGTATGTGTGTTTGAATGTGTATGCACTGAAAATTTGTACGAACTTAATTGTGTGTGACATATCGACGATATGATTGGTGATTGAAATAGTATATCGGTGCGTAACTAAAACTGTATGTTTTGTTAATGGTTGATGTGTATGTATATTGTATTATGAAGGAAGAGGCCAGGCGGGAGCCAGTGGGTATGAAAATAAGGTATGAAATTGTGTATTGTGGTATGAAGGAAGGGGCCGGGGGGACGGTGGGTACAAAAATGGGGTATGAGACTGTATGTATGATATAAAGTAAATAAGTTGTTTATTTAATATGATTTGTGTTGTATACTTGTCTTCGATGCAGGTTGTGAAACCTTGCTTTGTTATAAGAGATGATTAAATATAATGGGATGTGAGAATATGTAAGAGTTAATCCATGAAGTACTTGAATTGTGACTTGATTATATGTTATATAAGTACGGCTTGTGATATAGTTATTATTCGGATATATAAATTATGTTACGATTTAGTTATTGTGATTGGTATACTATCGGGTGTAGTATATAGAATACGTGTTGTGTACTATAAGTAACTGAGAATATACATATGTAATTCAAGAAAGTTAAAGAGAATCAATGATCAAAGGAGTCAGATCGTCCTATAAACTAAGAAGATAATTGCTTTGATTATTTATTTATAATATGTAGTTGATTTTTTGTTCTCTTATTTATCGATGTTTGCTTCTGTTATTGAAGAAAATCATGCTTTTTACTGGATATGTATATCATTTTCTTAATTTCTTTATGTCTACTCACTGAGTTGTCAAGCTCACTTCCTCTCAGGTTCATGCTTTTTAGGTCATGGTGAGGTGAAGGCCAAGTTTTAGGCCTTACACGTATCGTAGGGAATTTTCATTGAAAGAAAAACTATTGAAGTTGTAATTATGTGCCTCTTGTAAAGTTTCTTGTTGTATATGTACACAGTTTTATTTGCCATGTACTTGTAGCATGTATTATATTTGTAGAATAGATTTGTAACGAGATAAGATTTTGATGATTATGGTTATCTTGAGTTAGAATTATAGATAGTTTTTGTGTTGAATTATAGAATCAGAGAGATGTACTCTTGAGCTCATTATGTTGTGATTTTTGGAATGTTATATATGAATAAATAGACGGTGTCAAGTCGAAATATTATTATGTTGCGTGGGTGATTCTTGAGTTTGATATATAATGTATTTGAATTGAGATAAGCCGTATAGGCTGATGTTAATATATATATTGTATTTGGGCAAGTGACTAAATGGAGGGGAGATGCTACCGAAATTTTGAACTTTTATATGATACAACAATAATAACAACAACTAAGCTATTTGTCCCAAGAATTTGGGGTAGGCTACATGAACCAAAAGAGAATTACACCGGATCTGGCACATGGATCAACTTTCTCCACTCATTCCTATCGAGCAATATGCCTTCACTGAGATCTTTAGCCTCTATATCTTATCGTATTACCTCCATCCATGTTTTCTTCGGTCTCCCCCGCGCTTTTTTAACTTGCTGATTGGTTAATAAAAATACATATTTTCATTCACATTTTCGTACTTAATTTTTATAAAATATTACAATTTAATTCATTTATTATTTAGTAATGTGTAAGTCTCAATGACTCAAGATAAAGCCCAAATGAAGCCAAAAGCCCACAAGAAATATGAAAATAAAGATTAATTGGGAAAATAATGGAAGCATCTTTTCTATCTCATTTAAATTTGGGTTTTAAATTAATATGATTTATAACCTAGAGGAGGAGAAGGATACAATAAGTTGAATTATCATCTTAATTAAAGATAGAATCTTAATTAAAGATAGAGATGAATCTATTTTGTTTGGACCACAAGACGAAGATAAAGGAGAGAAAAATCTGAATTTAATTCGGATTCAGACCGAACACTCTTTAGTATTTCAGTCATAACTTTCTCTATCAAAACTCAAATTTGATAATTCAAGATGCTCCAGAAAGAAGACTTGAAGGACGACAACTCTTACATTGATCATGCTTTCAAATTCAGCCGTCTGATGATCCATATTCAGCTATCAACACGATAATAAGTTGCAGATCAGAATTAAATTTCTACATAAAATTTGGATCAGTCAAATCAAGTTTGGAGATAAGAGAAGAATTTAAATTCAGAAATATTTAGATCCTCCTATCTTCATACGCTTCCTATCTTTTTGGTTTTCTCCTATAAATACCCCCTGCAGAGCAGCAGAGTAAGGACAGATCTCAGAAGCTCAAGTCTAGGGTTTCTTTTAGATCCTCTTTTCTTTCCAAATATTCTTGTATTATTTTGTTTTTTTATTTAATTGGAGAAGAAGTTTGTTGAAGAACCAGAGGAGATTTATAATTGGTCAGTGACATCTAATAAAATAAGGTTCTTCATTCTTTTTACTCTTCTTGTTTTTAAATTCAATTTAGTTTCTTATCTTTGCTTTAACTTATTCGCTGTTCTTCTTTAGTTTGATGCAACTTTTCTTATTCATAAAAATTGAAAATAAAAATAAAAAATATAAGTAACTAATTAAACTTATAGTTTGCTAATCTCTCGATCAACCTAAGTTTAATTTAAAAGATGAACTGAATAATATCTATGCTTGTTAGAAACCTAGGATTAAATTGGTGTTCTTCAAGATGAATCAATAATTAAGTTTAACTAATTTGGGTTACACTTTTTAATGGTTATTCATAGTTCATATTTAAATACTTTGATAGCATAATATTAAGTAGACTTTTCTTAGGTTATACTTTGAAATTTGGATGAACTATAGTTTAATTTTTATTAGTGCACACTAATTTGGGTTTACAACTTTTTTATTCATCTTGCTTGATTCTTAATCAAAACCCTAGGGTAGATAATTCTTCATGAATTCAATATGAAGTTCACTCTTTTAGACTAATACTTTGGTTGTGGTAGACGATTAGTAGACTATAATTCTTTTTTCTTAATTAAATCTATTTCTTACAATCAATATCTCTTTTTTCCTGGCTAACTTTAGAAAAAATCATTCCAAAAAGCTTCCATTGCATCCTTCCCTGTAGATCGACCCGTCTAGCCCTTGCTACACGGTTACATTGAAACGAGACTAAGACTTTCTAGCTTTAACTCTTTTCTTTATTATTTTCCCATTTCAATCAAAATTTTGGCGCCTTGCTGGGAGGAATGGTATGATATTCTCTAAAACTAATTATTTTTTTTTTTGCAGGATCTGCTAACAGGAAAATTTATTGCAGCGTATTTTGCAGGGCTGCTGCAAATTGCAAGTATTATTTTCTCAAGTTGATAATTTTTCTCTGTAATCATCCTACATACTGCTAATTAACTAACAGTAACCTATTAGTTGACTAATTAAAAAAAAATTAGACTCTTGCATCATAGGCACATGTCTATTTAAATTTCTTAATTTTTGTTGAAGAGTGCTGGAGACAAGGTACGATCGCATTGCATATAGATTAGGAAACACCCTTGGCTGATTTACTACTTTTAAGTGAATTCTTGTCTATTGTTTTACATGTGCACTAAATCACTTTAAGGGCAAAAACCATAAATAAGATAAGGTGAGGACGTCATTACCCTTCCTTGGCCTACAAATCATCTCCGTTAAGTTAACTCGAACTCATTAAGAGATTGACTGAAGGAGGAAGTTGTTCGAAATTAACTCTTACTAAATCGGTGTCTAAGGCAGGGGATTAAGGTGCGAAACCCTGAAGGTTAGTGATTTGGCATAATTAGGCCCGTCTTAGACGGATACCTCCGACTGATCTTACCCCCTACCTGGCCGATTAACTTGTGGTTAAGGTCGGCAATATACCTCCTAAAGACAATCTAAAGTTAGGAGTCATCTAGGTCCAGGTTTACCCTAGATTAGGATTTTTGATTTTTTTTTTCTTTTTGATTGATTGGGTGAACTTGTTTGTTAATTGCGCATGTCAGCTTGATCGAGAGATCTAGTACATCTAGGTTCAAAAAATAATTCACCACTAACGAAAAAAAAAAACCCGATTGTCTATCCACACTCTATGATCCATTCTATAGGCCAAACTCATTTTTCCATCCACCAACCTTTTTTTCTAACTTTCATAACTACACTCAACTCACCCACTCATCTTTTACATCTTATCCACCTACTTGGTGCAATTACTGTCATGATCCATCTCATCCCTCGGACAGTGTCCCTCTATGGGGTATTCGTTAGGACGAAATTCAAATCAGTTTCACTCATTTCAAGGACCTACGAGCGAACCCTATCTATCACATCAATTAAAATTCAATTACAATCATAAAGATGACACACAAACTTCACACCAAATACTAAGTGACAATGTTTCACACTGAGCCCACCTAGAGATGATGGTTAATGAGTTAGCGGTTGAGCAGGAGGAGGATTCATTTTCCACTCAACCAGTTCTTGATTCAAAACCAAAAATACTTATGTCAATCCAGGAACACATCAATCAAGATAGAATCAAAAAAGTCCAAAGTGAGAAACCCGTGTCAATTTTAGATTACATTCGTCTTAATGAAGGAATGAGTTCAATAATGTTGATAAGCCCGATGAAGAAGTATACATATTAGACGACTATCGTCGATTTCGAGACAAATTGATTACAGATCATTTGGCCGAATATTAACCTCATAGGGAACAAGTTGAGTCGTATAGTGAAGATAAATGTGATGATGAATCTTTGTGTTTGGATGAAGTGTTTCAAGATGATTGAGATACGCATACACCTCCCAAGGAGAAAGTTAAATCATATTGTGAGAATATTTGTGAAGATGATGAGCCTCTATTTCTTGATATGTTGTTTAAAGATAAATGTGATCATAGTGTTGAGAAAACGTGTGTTACGTTTAGAGTTCCCTTTGAAAGAGAGAAGCTTGATTAAGTATCTTCTCATTCAATGAACCAACTAATGATCAATCGTTTGAAAACATAAATCAAGAACCTCAAATTCACAAAAGCTTTAAAAACCTCATCGAAGATGAACTTAACTGTTTGAATGAATCGATTAGGGATGCTTTGGTTAGTTACACACCTTCGAAAGAAATGGTTAATTCAAGTTTTAAGGAGATATATGAAGATTAGCTCAAAATTCTTACGTATTCATGTTGTGTATGCCCAATAATATTTTTTTATGATGATGAATTTATGAAGAGTGGAAGAGAGAAAAAGAGTAGGAGGAAATTGAGAAAATTGAGGAACAAATTGGAGAGGATGAATAACAAAATGACAAAAAGATTAGTCTCCCCATTGTGCCCTAGAAAGAGAACCCATTGGAATGATGGGAAGCGAGCTAGAGGAATGAAACCTAAAAAGATTTAGGTGTGGGAAAAACATGTGTTGTACATATATTTGTATATTATTATTATTATTTTTTCTCTTTTTACATTTTATTTCATGCATCCATGCATTACATTCATACATTGAGGACAATGCATGAGATAGGTGTGGGGGAGGGTTCTAACATAACGTAGGTTTTCTTTTTATTTAAAAAAACTTAACATTTTACTTTTTTCTTTATAAAAAAAAGAAAAATTATTAATGAACATTTTACTTTCTTAAAAAAATTTAAAAAATTAACATTTTTCCTTCTTAAAAAAAACTTTTTGAAAAGAAAGCAATATTTTGAAATATTTTTTGTAAGAAATTAAGTTATTTTAAGGAATAGGAGAATCATAATTAGGATCTCTTATACTTGGTCAAAATAAGATTATTAGTTTGATTTCTAAGCCTAGGAAGGAAATTTGGAAAAGTAATTTAGTCTTAATTTTTACCTTGATGAAATATGCATGCTTTACACACTTAGCACTTAGGGTTCAAAAACAAAGATTCTTATGTCTTATTTGAATACATGTATATAATATATCAATAATCCTCTGATTAAGCTGGGTATTTATACCCCATAAAGCATAAGTATTCACGTCTAAAAGCGGTTCACATATAAAATTCTTAGTTTTGTGTCCTTATTTGCTCGAGTCTTTAAGTACTTGGGGTGTTTTCTCACCCGGTGCCCTAAAACCATCTGGTTTGGGAGTCACCGATAAAAAGCTCGTTACATGAGCAGATTAGAAAGCCTAATAGAACTAAGGAATAATAGTACCAAAATAATAAATAAATAAAATAAGGCATAAGAGTTAGAGTTAAAGAAGCCTGAGTCAAATTTTACGGTCACAAAGATGCATATGACTTAGGGTAAAATAATAGATTAGATGAGAAATTCAATTTGACTCCTTACTGTGATTGATAACAAGTTTTTGAATAGAGACTAAGTTTGGGAATGAAAAATTCAATTTTCCTATAATTTATAGATTACTTGAACTCTTACAATAATAATTCAAATATTTTCTCCTTTTTCAAAATGTGTTTTAAAAAATGCTAACATTTTATTTTACTTTCTTTATGGATTTTGTGGGTGTAATCCACTGAAAACCCTCAGAGACAACACTCGTCCTCTAGGGGTAACCTAGAGGTTTAAAGGCTTATTGCACATGCTAAGTACAATCGTGGTACCTACGAAAGTGATATTAGGATAGTTAGATTAGTTTATTTTATTTTATTTTATTTTTACTCGAGGACGAGCAAAAAGATTGGTGTGGGGGTGTGATTGGTCATTAAAAATGCATCTTTTCATTCACATTTTTATACTTAATTTTTATAAAAATATTACTATTTAATTCATTTATTGTTTAGTAATGTGCAGGCCTCCATGACCCAGAGAAAGCCCAAAAGAAGCCAAAAGCCCACAAGAAATATGAAAATAAAGATTAATTGGGATAATAATGGAAGCATCTTTTCTATCTCATTTAAATTTGGGTTTTAAATTAATATGATTTAAAACCTAGAGAAGGAGAAGGATACAACAAGATGAATCATCATCCTAATTAAAGATAGAGATGAATTTCTATTTTGCTTGCACCACAAGACGAAGATAAAAGAGAGAAAATTTGAATTTAATTCGGATTTAGACTGGATACTCTTTAGTATTTTAATTATAACTTTCTCTATCAAAATGCATATTTAATGATTCAAGATGCTCCAGAAAGAAGATTTGAAGGACTACAACTCTCACGTTGATCACACTTTTAAATTCAGCCGTCTGATGTTCCATATTCAGTAATCAACATGATAATAAGTTGCAGATCAAAATTAAATTTCTACATAAAATTCTGGATAAGTCAAATTAAGTTTGGAGATAAGAGAAGAATAGAAGAATTCAAATTCAGAAATATTTAGCTCCTCCTATCTTCATACGCTTCCTATCTTTCTAGTTTTCTCTTATAAATACCCCTGCAGAGCAATAGAGCAAGGGCAGATCTCAGAAGCTCAAGTCTAGGGTTTCCTTTATATCCTCTTTTATTTCCAAATTTTCTTGTATTATTTCATTTTTTTTATTTATTTGGAGAAGAAGATTGTTGAAGAAGCAGAGAGCTTTGTAATTGGTCAGTGACATTCAATAAAATAAGGTTCTTCATTCTTTTTACTCTTCTTGCTTTTAAGTTCAATTTAGTTTTTTTTCCATTGCTTTAACTTATTTGCGGTTCTTCTTTTAGTTTGATGCAACCTTTCTTATTCATAAAAATTGAAAATAAAAAAATATATGAGTAACTAATTAAACTTATAGTTTTCTAATCTCTCGATCAACTTAAGCTTAGTTTAAAAGATGAACTGATTGACATCTATGCTTGTTAGAAACTCTAGGATTAAATTGGTATTCTTGAAGATGAATCAATAATTAAGTTTAACTAATTTGGGTTGCACTTTTTAATAGTTATTCATAGTTCATATTTAAATACTTTGATAGCATAATGTTAAGTAGACTTTTCTTATGCTATGCTTTGAAATTAGGGTGAACTATAGTTTAATTTTTATTAATGCACACTAATTAGGGTTTACAACATTTTTATTCATCTTGCTTGATTCTCAATCAAAATCCTAGGGTAGATAATTCTTCATCGATTCAATATGAAGTTCACTCTTTTAGACTAATACTTTGGTTGTGGTAGACGATTAGTAGAGTATAATTCTTTTTTCTTAATTAAATCTATTTCTTACAATCAATATCTCTTTTTTCCAAGCTAACTTTAGAGAAAATCGTTCCGAAAAGCTTCCATTGCATCCTTTCCTGTGGATCGATCCGTCTAGCCCTTGCTATACGGTTACATTGAAACGAGACTACGACTTTCTAATTTTAACTCTTTTCTTTATTATTTTCCCGTTTCAATCACTTGCCCTAAATTGATACACTCTACTTGCCGGACTGGTGCATCTGTAGGTCTACGTCGCACATGACCAAGCCATCGTAGGCGATTTTCTCTCATCTTCTCTTCTATAGAGGCTACACCTATCTGAGTACGAATATCCTCATTTCTCACCTTATCTCTCCACGTGTTATCACACATCCAATGAGACATGCACATCTCTGCTACACTCATCTTCTGGGCATGATATCTCTTTATACCCCAACATTCTATGCCATATAATAAAGCTGGCCTAACAGCAGTCCGATAAAACTTTTCTTTCAGTCATAACGGAATGTTATGATCACATAAAATTCCTATTGCGCTCCTCCTTTTCAACCAGTCGGCTTGCATCCTATGGTTGACATCACTATCGATCTCCCATCCTTTAGGATAATAGAACCCAAGTACTTAAAATGACTGCTTATCGGTATTTCTTGTCCATCTAGTCTCACAATACTATAATCTCAGATTCCTTGTTTACTGAATTTATACTCCATATACTCTGTTTTGGCCCTACTTAATCTAAAACCTCGAGATTCTAGAGTTTGCCTCTATAACTCCAATTTGGTATTGCCCAAGCTCTCATCTCATCGACTAGGACAATATCATCAGTAAATAGCATACACCATGGTATCTCATCTTGAATAACTCTAGTAAGCTCATCTATCACTATGACAGAAAAGAATGGATTCAATGCAGATCCTTGATGCAATCCAATTGTGATAGAAAAATTACTTGTTATGCCTCCACAAGTTCTGACATTTGCCACTACTCCATCGTACATATCCTTGTTATGTCAATATATTTGATGGGGACTCCCTTTTTCATCAATGTCCACCATAATACCTCTCTTGGCACTTTATCATAAGCTTTTTCTAAATTAATAAAGACCATATGTAAATTTCTCTTCCTCTCTCAAAATCGCTCTATAAGTTGACGAAGCAAATGAATAGCCCCTGTCGTCGATCGCCCCGGCATGAACCCAAACCGGTTCTCTGATATTGTAATATTCTACCTTAACATGTGTTCAATTACCTTTTTTCAAAGCTTCATGGTGTGACACATGAGTTTTATTCCACGATAGTTTGAATAACTCTGGATATCACCCTTGTTCTCATAGAGAGGTACTAAGATACTTTTCTTTCACTTATTTGGCTCTTTTTAGTTAGCCAGATCTTGTTAAAGAGGTTTGTCAGCCATCTCACGCCCACCTCTCCTAAGCATCTCCATACCTCAATAGGAATTCCATCTAGGCCAACAGCTTTCCTTGACTTCATCCTCTTCAAGGCCTCTTTAACTTCAGATTTGCTAATTCTGCACATATAATTATGGCTCATATTCTGTCACTGAATGGTAAGGTGATCTAAGTCTTGAGTAGAACTACCATTGAACAATTTGTCAAACTACTGTCTCTATCTTTCTTTGATTTCTTCATCTAGAAGTAAAACTTTCTGATCCTCATCATTGGCACACCTCACAGTACATAAGTATCTAATCTTTCTCTCCCTTATTCGAGCAATTCTATATATATCCTTTTCAACCTCTTTGGTATCCAACTTCTCATACACTTCTTCGTACACTTTAGCTCTTGCATTCTGAACAGCTTTCTTAGCCTTCTTCTTGGCTAGCTTATACCTCTCAAAATTCACTCCACCACAATTTTTTTTCAAATCTCTATAAGAGTCTCGTTTGATCTTAAAGGCAGTTTTTACCTCTTCATTTCACCATGATGTGTCTTTACATTGTGGAGCACCACCCCGTTACTCACCGAGTACATCTTTAGCTACTCTTTTAATGCAGCTAGCAATTTTGTTTTATGTTGTATTGGGATCATCTTGGGCTTTCCAATCCGCTTCATGCACTACTGATTTACAAAAACTCTTTGGTTAACTTCTTTTAGCCGCCATCACTTAATCTTAGGATCTAACATATGTTTAATCTTTCTAAATCTTCTTCCAATCTGACATCTAAAATTAAGAGTTTATGTTGGGTTACTACACTCTCACCCGGTACTACCTTACAATCCATACAACAACCTTGTTCGAAATGAGGAATTGAATTGAGCAAGAGTTTAGAGTAAACCGTTCATGTCCCTGTGTTGATTATCAAACTTTGAATATGTATGAAGATTTACTTTACTCCTTCGAATCACCGCTCGTAGCACAAGCTATAACGGGTCATATCCACAGGGAGGACTAGCGATAGAAGCATTCACGGTTTTTATGTTGAAGTTTTTGAGAAGAAAAATTAAAGTTCTTCTTTATTTAAAAATGAAAAAAAACAAAACAAGGTAGAAAGAGAGTGCAGAATTTTGTAGAGTTTTGTTAAGAAAAAGAAAACGGAAAAAGAAAACAGAATGAAAGACGATATAGAAAAACTGTGATTTTAGAAAATGAGAAAGTTTTAGAAAGGAGTTTTGAAATTCAATTAAGAGAAAGTCATGACTAACTAACATTCTACACTACTAACTTACTAAGCTCGTTGGGTGATTCATGCCTCTTGTAGATTCATTGGCAATAGTACATCTTGCTTTCTCAAATCAATGTTGTCTCAAATTGAGGTTGTGTTCTCATCTAAGCTTGGCTAGGTGGCCTCCTTTGATCATCGGCTCCCAATAGATTCTCAATAATGGAACATAGGTATTCACACTTATGTATGCTAAACAAGAATGTAAGATTCATTAGTCCATCAAAGCTGTAACAAGCTAGCATGAAATAAGAAACTTATACAATATGAGTTAGTATACTAATGTGATCCATCTTCATGTTCCATCAAGGCACTTGTTCAAGAGACAAAGCTCTAAATGAGGCACACATGAATCATATGGAGGTTATACAAAGTATTCACTAGAATTGAAATACTACTCATCATTATTAAAAATAAAAGACTTGTTAATTACAAGACTTAGAAATAAAAACATCCAACAATTCATATGAGTTAGCAATCACCCAAGAGTTAGTAGTTAGTAGTGTTAGAAGTTAGTCAGTCATGTTAGTGAGTTAGTTAGCCATAGAAAAGAAGAACAAGCAAGAATACATGGTAGAAAGCAAATGCAAGAAAGTAAGAACTTGAAAGTAAATGTAATAGAACAAGAAAAGACTTGAGGAAGGAAAGCTTGAGCCTTTGTATTGATGTGTCACTTCTTCAATTACAGAGATCTTTCACCCTCACTCTCTCTTTTCTGAATCTAGAAGGAGAAAATGAAAATTACACAAGAAGACTAAAGAGAGCTTAAAGAAATCCTAACAATTTCCCTAAATAAAATGCTATTCTCTCCTCCCTTTTTTATAGAGGCCCTGGGGGTCTATTTATAGCCTTCAGGAGAAGAGAACGTCCCACCACAGCTGTAGGATCAATCGCTTGATCAACGGCCAAGGAACTGCCGCGGATCCACGGCCAAGGCTGCGTTTCCGCGGCAGCATCTTGGCCGTTGCACCAACGATTTCTCTGACAAACCGTTATGTTGTGTGTGCCTAGATGGAGCTTCTAGAAGTTGGGAAATATGCCTTAGATCGTTCCAGAATTGGGCTTCATGGTTGTGGGATCCTGAAAATACCTTTAATTCTTCAAAAATCCCAAGATTTGGGCCTTCTTCTCCATTAACTAATGGACCTGAAAAATAAGAGAGAAAAACAATAAAAATCTCATTTTTATTAACATAAAGAATGGTGAGGTGGTGTAAAATGATGCAAAAATAAACTCCAATTATACCCCCATACCTAACTTTTGCTCGTCCCTAAGCAAAATAAGCAAAGAAAAAGAGCTAATTAAATTATTACACCACTTTCGTAGGTGACACGATTGCACTGAGCTCGTGCAACAAGCCGTTAAACCTCTAGGTTACCCTAGAGGAGAAGTGTTGTCTCCTGAGGGTTTTCAGCGGATTGCACCCACAAAATTCAAAGTGAAAGAAAATGTTAATGATTTTTCAAAGAAAGAAAAAAGTTTATGATCCATTTTTTTCAAGAATTTCGGTGATCTTTTGGTTTCAGGTTACCCTAAACTTTTCCTTCTTTTTTATAGGCCTCCATTCGAAGTTTCATTTTCAACTTAGGTTAAGTTTTCAAAAATAGAGAGAGAACTAGATTTTATATCAAGCCTAACATATATACATCTATATGTATGAGGGATTGTTCTTAGCCTATGGTACACACACACACACATATATATTTCCTTTCTTTTATATATATATATATATATATATATATATATATATATATATATATTTATATATTTACATTTATTTTTTCTCTTAACTTCATTAGGCTTTCTAATTTACCCATGTTACCGATGACTCCCAAACCAGGCGGTCTTAGGGCACCAGATGAAGATACATCCCTAAGGTCCAAGGACTCGAGTAAACTAGGCACGAATGCTAAGGCTCAACTATTTTTAGGCGCGACTGGTTATGCTTCTTAAGACAACTAACCAGCTTAATTGGTGATCAAGTTTTATTTATTATTATTATTATTTTCCTTTTTTTAAATATATATAAATATAGACAAAGTTACTAATTCCTTGATATATCCCTCAACATGTAAATGTATATAATGCTTAGGAAAAATTCAAATTTAGCTATCTTTCTATTCTTTTCTTTCTTAACCTAAAGATCCAACAATACTTCTTATTTGGACTTATATTAAGAAATCCTAGTTTAGAATTTTCTTAATTCCTAAGATCAAGTTAATTCTTTTCAAAAATGGATCATAGAAAAAATATATATTGTTTTATATATTTTTTATTATTCTCTTTTTTAATATATAAGAAAAGAAAAACTAAAATAAAAAGCCAAGAAAAATCCTAAAAATGAAAAAATTAAAGAAAATAAAAAAATCTAAGAAAATCCTAAAAAATCTAAAAAAAATATCCTAAAAACTAAAACAAAAATCTCCTATGTTAGTATCTACCCCCCCCATACCTATCTCATGCATTGTCCCCAATGTATGCAAGTAAAATATATGCATGAAATAGGTAAAGAAAAGATGTCACCCCCTCCTTCGGCTCGGACCAGCGGTGGTGCTAGGTCCGGCCGACTGCAAACGCCGCAGACCCTCCTCGATGCGGTCGAGGCATGTGGCATGTTCCTCAACTTGCTTCCTTAGTCTAACCTAACCCTTAAAGATCTTCTTCATGCCTCGCCAAATGATAGACATGAAGGCTCGTGAATCAGTTGGGGGTCCTGCTGCCAAAAGGCCGGGTCATCATCATCCTCCAAAAGTCCCTCCGAAGAGGACTCGGCTGGGGCATCTTCAGGCTGGACACTAGGGGTCCAGACCGCATGAAGGCAACTATTGTAAGTACTTGTTGCCCTTTCTTCTGCAACAAATACCCTATTGTACGAGTCAACGACCGCATCTGATCAGAAGTTCTTATACAGACGAGTGATCAAAACTGGATGCAAATATTTGGCACCGCGTGTGCTCATGGAGTTTGTGGTGATACTGTGAAAAATAGTCGTGTTAATGCAAACAGTGTGCTGCCTTGTCATGATATCGTGAATGATTTGCAGCACATGCCTATTAAAGGAGGTCGTGTGGTCAAGCCCTAGGATATTGCGTTGGATCCAGCGTCCAACACAATGTATGTTGCGAAACGTCGTACTGGCTTTGAGCCCCCTATCTTGTTCGGTACAGCGAGCCCCCATGACTGTCATGTAGTCAATTAATGATAGGGGTCGCGATGGTGCGGGTTGCTGGGGACTTGGGTGTAGTCTTCCAACATAACAACAGTTATAACAAGGTCCCCAGTAGGCATGCGCACCATAAATTGGTTGGTGTCAAACTTAATAGAGGCTTGATCAAGTGAAGCATAGAAGAGCTTGACAAGCTCGGGACAATGGAAAGCCTCATAGTCAGAGTTATCGTAGACTAATGCATACCAATTTCATTCACGAATTCGATCAAAAAAGATGTGGCCATAACCATTAATATCACTAAAAATCCTAGCAAAGTCTTTTTTAGCAAATATACATGGGGCCATGACGGAAAATACGAAGGATGGGAAAGAAATTCACAAACCTCCCCCGGATTACGTGGGGGGAAACTAAAACCAGACTGTAGAGAGCAATCGATGGGGAGAACATGTACTCAGGTTGTAGATCTCAGATCTACAGACAGCAGTGACGGCAGAAAAATTTGGCGGCACTCCAGACTCCACCAGATTGCCGCGGAGGCACGACAAGGGCCGAGAAAACGTGACTTTGTCAGGGAGGTAGGGGCTGGAAAAAATTCGGGTGGCGGCGCTCTCTTCTCTCTTCTCAGATCTAGTTTCAGAAGTTAGGGTAAAGAACGAAAGAGAGATTAGAGGTATATATAGGGGCCTCAGAAGGGTAGATTACCAAATTTACCCTAGGTGAAAAGTGAAAATTGCAACCCTAGGGAAATTCTGATTTATTAGAAGGGAAAGGAGTATATGAAGGGAAGAAAACCTAAGTACTATTTAGGACTTAGGTCAATTTTTTTTAATTTTGTTTATTAGTAGTTTTTTATTTTCTTTTTATTATTTATATATTTTTGTATTTTTGTATTTTTATTTTTATTTATTATTTTGTTAATTTGATTTAATGTACAAGGGAGGTCCCAAAAAGATTTACAAGAAACACCGAGGAAGAGGGTAGAAAGATTTGGTCATATGTACACCAGGTCATAAAGACCCAGTTCGAGAATATCGTGTGACTCAGACTTTGTGGTGTAGAATGGCTTAAGTCGTTGACCATTGACTTTGAACATGTTGCCACTCTTTGGATCAGAAATCTCTATCGCACCATGAGGGTAGATTGTTTGTATAATATAAGGTTCTGACCACCTGGTTTTCAGCTTACCAGGGAAAAGGTGGAGCCTAGAGTTATACAACAGAATGTTTTGTCCTGAGACAAAATTCTTCCTATGAATGAATTTGTCATGGAAGAGTTTAGTTCTGTTTTTAGAGATACGAGCGTTATCGTATGCATCAATTCTTAACTCTTCTACCTCAGAAATTTGTAACTTTCTCAAGTCACCGGCTTTCTTTAAGTCAAAGTTTAACTGTTTTATCACCCACATAGCACGGTGCTCTAGCTCCACAGGAAAATGGCAGGACTTCCCAAATAAACTCGATATGGAGACATACCGAGGACAGTCTTGTAAGCATTCCGATATGCCCATAAGGCATCAACGAGTTTGATGGACCAGTCCTTAGGTTCTGTCCTACAGTTTTCTCTAATATCAGTTTTATCTGTCTATTAGTAACTTTCACTTGCCCGTTGGTGATAAGCTGTGGACAATTTATGAGAAATGGAGTATTTTCGCATTAGGGCTTCAAAAGCCCGGTTACAGAAATGACTCCCGTTGTCACTAATTATCACACGGGGGCTCTGAAGCGCGAAATGATATTTTTCCTTAAGAATTTGATGACAACCTGGTTGTCATTTGTTCTCGTCGGAACAACTTCAACTCACTTTGAAACATAGTCTCCAGCTACCAAGATGAAATGGTTGCTGTAAGACATAGGAAGGGTCCCATGAAATCGATGCCCCATAAATCAAAATTTTCTACCTCCAAGATCGGTGTAAGAGGCATCATGTCTCTTCGTGTGATTCGACCCGTCATTTGACATTTGGCACAGAGTTTGTAGAAAGTATAAGCGTCCTTAAAGAGAGTGGGCCAGTAGAACCCACTCTGAAGGACTTTCTCAGCAGTCTTTCATGGACCAAAGTATCCACCACAATCTAACTCGTGACAAAATGTCAAAACACTCTGATGTTCATCCTCAGGAAGACACCTTCTAATTATCTGGTCAGGACAATATTTGAATAAATACGGTTCATCCTAAAAGAAAAACTGTATTTGTGTCATAAAATAGTACTTGTCCTAACTTGACCAACTTGAGGGTGTTCGCCCGGTTGCAAGGTAGTTTACAATATTGGCATACCAGGGCTCTTTACACATCGTGAAGATGTGTTCGTTAGGAAAGTCTTCATTGATAGGTATTGTCTCAGTTGGTGCATTGGGAATTCTCGAAAGGTGATCTGCCACCACATTCTCAATGCCCTTTTTATCTTTGATCTCTAAGTCAAACTCTTACAAAAGAAGTATCCATCGAATCAATCTAGCTTTTGCATCCTTCTTTTGCATCAAGTATCTTAGGGCGGAGTGATCGGTGAAAATCGTTGTCCTAGACCCTAGTAGGTATTGGCGAAACTTCTCCAACGCAAACACAACTGCTAAAAATTCCTTTTCAGTCGTTATGTAATTTAGTTGGGTTTCGTTGAGCGCCCTACTAGCATAATAAATCACATGTTACCTGTTATCAATACGCTGTCCTAGAACAGCGCCTATGGCATAATCGGAGGCGTCACACATGATTTTAAAGGGTCTAGTCCAATCAGGCGCTGAGATTATTGGCGCCGAGATAAGTCTTTGCTTTAACTCCTCCCAAGCTCGTAGACATTCTTCATCAAAATCGAAAGGCACATCTTTTTCTAAGAGATTAGTTAAAGGTCTAGCAATTTTGCTAAACTCCTTAATAAATCTTCTATAGAAGCCAGCGTACCCTAGAAATGATCGAATGTCTTTTAGGCATTTTGGCTCTGGGAGCTTTGCCATCACTTCCACTTTTGATCTATGAACTTTAATTCCTCTGTTTGAAATTTCGTGCCCTAGAACGATTCTGTGCTTGACCATAAAATGACACTTCTCCCAGTCGAGTGCCAAGTTTTTCTCTATGCATCTTTGTAAAACTAGCTTCAGATGATGCAAGCACTGGTTAAAGGAATCGCCATATATAGAGAAATCATCCATGAAAATTTTCAAAAATCTTTCCACCATGTCACAGTAAGCATGCAACGTTGGAACATTGCGGGAGCATTACATAGGCCGAAGGGCATTCTTCGGTATGCAAATGTTCCAAAGGGACAGGTGAAAGTAGTCTTGTCTTGATCCTCAGGAGCGATAGGGATTTGATTGTGTCCTGAATATCCATCTAGGTAACAATAATATTCATGTCCAGCTAGTCTCTCGAGCATTTGATCTATGAATGGAAGAGGGAAGTGGTCTTTATAAGTGGCAGCGTTCAATTTTCGGTAATCAATACAGACTCAAATCTTCATTGGAAGACGAGTTTGTACTAATTCCTTCTTATCATTCTCTACCATGGTAAAGCCTGCCTTTTTTGGCACAGCGTGGACGGGGCTAACCCATTGGCTATCTGATATGGGATAAATAATCTCATTATCTAGTACCTTCAAAATTTCAGCTCAGACAGCCTCTTGCATGATTGGGTTTAGTCTACGTTGTGGGTCGCGTTTTGACTTTGCATCTTCCGTTAAGTCAATCTGGTGTTGTACAATGGATACACTGATCCCCTTTATATCAGCCATGGTCCAACCAATGGCTTCTTGATTTGCCCTCAACACCGCAAGAAGATCCTCTTCCTGTTGTTCCGCAAGATGGGACGCTATTATCACTAGGAAGGCTTCCTTTTCACCCAAGTGCCGGTACTTGAGATGACTAGGAAGAGCTTTAAGCTCGGAAGAGGGAACGTGATCTATCGATGGTTGTTCGTCTTATAGGGGGAGGATAGGGGTTGCATTTGTTGCTCATTCTACTGTGGATTCGATGATGTGGTCAAGATTGAAGCCATCAGACTCCACTTCGAATTCTCTGTCAGACGTATTCAATCTCCTTGTCGTGCTCACTTTTTAATCCTTCAATTCAGTTCACTTCAAACGATTGATCATCCAAGTCCTAGGTGGAAAATATTTATCTCTTTTGTCATATCTCTAAAAGTCAGACGCATCGACCTTTCCTACAATTTATTATTGCATTTACGGTAGCTGGGAAGGGTCGTCCTAGAATGACAGGGGTCTGTGCTTTCGGATTGTGTACGGGTTGTGTCTCCAGAATGATAAAATCTACGGGGTAAAGTAATTCCCCGACCCGTATGAGAATATCTGTAATTTTTCTTTTGGGAATCTTTACAGATCGGTCAGCTAATTGTATAGTGACGGAGGTCGCCCAGCCTGAGTTGCTGATACACAGAAAAGGGAAGTAGATTGATGCTGGCTCCTAGATCAAGTAAGGGCCTGTTTATTGTGGTCTGTCCTATGATACAGGAAATGATTGGACTCCCGGGGTCTTTGTATTTCACAGGAATGGGCCCGGTGAGCAACTCACTTATGTTTGATGCAAGGAAGACCTTCTTTGGAATATTTGTTTTTCTTTTCTTAGTGCACATATCCTTTAAGAATTTTGCATATGATGGGACTTGTTGTATGGCATCAAGAAGGGGCACATTGATTTGAACCTGTTTGAATATTTTCCTAATCTTCTCCATTTGAGCAGTAGTCTTGTTATTTGCTAGCCTATTTAGGGAATGGCACAATAGGCTTGTAAGGTTGCTCATCTGTTTTGACTTTATTATTGGACTTGGAGGTTGACGGTTGTGAACTTGAAGATGGATCATTTTGAGTTGGTGGTATAATTACAGGAGAATTTGACACTGATTTATTAGGAACAGGATGACTAAAAACTTGATTGTCAATTTGTTTTCTAGATCTCAAGATATGAACAGTATAGCTTTAAGTTGGACCTATGTCTTCAACTTCATGAATAGGAAAGGGGTTCTTAGGATTTGGCAATGGCTGACTTGACAGTGTTCCCTTTTGTCTTTCATTTAATGAGTTAGTCAGCTGACCTATTTGAACCTCTAACCTATTGATAGCTTGGTAGTGGTTGTTCATCATTAAGGCCTGGGTTTGGGCCAAGATTTCAATCATCCTTTCCAAATCTGACAATTTTTTATCTGGATGATTCTGTTGTTGTTGCTGATATGTGGCTGAAAGTTATGTTGGTAATTGGTTTGAAAGTTTGGTTGACTCTGGTGGAAACTGGGTTGATGAGACTGTGCAGGGTATTTGTGTGGGAATTGTTGCCTTGGTTGCTCATGACCAGACTGACTCCATGAGAAATTTGGATGGTTCCTCCATCCCGGGTTGTATGTTTTGGAGTATGGATTGTAGTTAGGTCTGGCATATGCTACATTCATGTTTTCATGATACATTTGAGCTTGGTAGACAGGACACTCCTCAAACAAGTGATTGAGAGCATGGCAGTGGGTACAACCTGGATTGATCACTGGTGTTGGGTTGACCCGATTCACTGAATTGGGTTCTCTAGCCTCTAGTAGTTCTAGCCTCTTCAATAATTGTTTTATTTTTGCCTTGGCAGCTATAGAGGATTCAATTGAATGTATACCGGTTTTGAAAGTGGTAGGGTTAGTTTTCTCGGGGCAAGACTCCCACTGAATGGTTTTTTCTGCTAAAGTTCAAAGAGGTCCCAACCCTGTTTCTCATCTTTCTTCAAAAATTCTCCTTGACACATAGTCTCAAGGAGCGTCTTAATTTGGTAGTCTAGTCCATCATAGAGAATTTGGCACTGCCGCCACTTCTCTATTCCGTAATGAGGACAATGAGCTAGTAAATCCTTAAACCGTTCAAAACTTCCAGAATGGTTCACTTATTTCCTGCTTAACTGCATTATGTCTTTTCTGATAAGGGCCGTTTTATGAATGGGATAGAACTTCTTAAGAAAGACTTTGATAAAATCTTCCTATGATGAGATAGAACTAGCAGGCAGATTATATAGCCACTTCTTGGCTATGTCCTTAAGCACGAAGGGAATGAACCTCAATCTAACAGCGTCTTTCCCCAGTTGGGGAATTCTCATCATCAAACACACTTCTTCAAACTCACAAATGAAGAAATATGCCTCCTCAGATTCTAGGCCATGAAACCTAGGGAGTGTGTTAATGAACTGAGACTTAAACTTAAAATTATTTTCATTTACCTCAGGTAGAAGAATGCATGAAGGAAGTGAAGTACGAACTGGGTAGAACTTATCTTGGAGAGAAGTAGGGTTCCCCATGATTAAGATTGTGTTAGGAAGTGGTGCAAGTGTAGAAGTCCTAACAAGTCTTGATGAAATTGGATCCCGGTATCACTCTTGCATGCACAATCACAGACAGCGTTCACCAAGTAAACAAGCAAAAAAGGGAAAATAACAAACAAAAATAAAGAAAAACAATCACAAGCTATCTAGGATCCCTGAACCTAGACGACTCTTAACTAGTTGATGAACCGAAGAAGGTTGTTGCTCGAGTCAGACCACAGCTAATCAGCTATGTAAGGGCAAAATACGGTGGGAGGTATCCGTGCGTAAGCAACGGGCCTTAATTACGCCAAATCACGGTATCTTCGAGGCTTAACCTCTTAATCCCCAACCTTAGACACTGATTTGACTGGAGTATGAATCAAAAATAATTTTCAACCACGGCTGATCTCTTATCGAGTTCGGATGTCCCTAGGGGCCAACGTCTATCAATTTTTATTTAAAAGCTTGCAATTGTGAGTGCTTAGAATGTTATTTTTGGGCTAAGGAAGGGTGATTAAATCCCCACCTTATCTTGTTTATTGGGTGGTGCCCTTAATAGTTAATTTGTACAAGTGTACAGCATATGCAAATAAGATCACTCAAAGCGATGTAAATCAACCAAGAGATGAGTCATATTCTATATGTTATGCAAACGTACCTTGCTCCAGCACTCTTCAACAGTAAAGTAAAGAATTGAAAAGACACGTGTCTAAAATGCAAACGTCTAATCAATTTTTAAACTTTTCAATAAATGTTTTACTGTTGGTTTATTAGCAGGCTCCTAGTGATGGCATACAAGTAATAAATTTGCAGCAAGCTATCTTTTTGCAAAGCAGCAGTCCTGCAAAAAAATTGTGAGTAGTGAACTTTTCCTTGCCGCAGATCCGCGGCCAGAGCTGAGAAAACGCGACAATTCAGAGGGACTTGGTCTCTGCTTTCGAGAGCAGAGGCCCAAGACCACTTATATGTTACTGCAAGTCTTGTTTTCCTGTTTCCTTAACCTATAACCTGCAACAGAGAAGAAAAAATTTGTTTTAATTCCAAAAAAATATAATAAAACGTCGCCCACCCGGCAATGACGCCAAAAATTTGTTCAAAAGGAGGAATTGAAATGAGTAAGAGTTTAGAGTAAACCGTTCATGTCCGTTTGCTGATTATCAAACTTTGAATATGTATGAAGATTTAGTTTACTTCTTCGAATCACCGTTCGTAGCACAAGCTTTAACGGGTCGTATCTGCAGGGAGGACTAGCGATGGAAGCGTTCACGATTTTTATGTTGAAGTTTTTGAGAAGAAAAATGAAAGTTCTTCTTCATTTAGAAATGAAAAAACAAAACAAGATAGAAAGAGAATGAAGAATTTTGTAGAGTTTTGCTAAGAAAAAGAAAACGGAAAAAGAAAACGGAATGAAAGATGGTATAGAAAAACGGTGATTTTGAAAAATGAGAAAGTTTATAAAGGAGTTTTGAAATTCAATTAAGAGAAAGCCATGACTAACTAACATTCTACACTACTAACTTACTAAGCCCGTTGGGTGATTCATACCTCATGTAGATTCATTGGCAATAGTACATCTTGCTTTGTCAAATCAATGTTGTCCCAAATTGAGGTTGAATTCTCATCTAAGCTTGGCTAGGTGGCCTCCTTTGATCATCGGCTCCCAATAGATTCTCAATAATGGAACATAGGTATTCATACTTAGGTATGCTAAACAAGAATGTAGAATTCATTAGTCCATCAAAACTATAACAAGCTAGCATGAAATAAGAAACTTATATAATAGGAGTTAGCATACTAAAGTGATCCATCTTCATGTTCCATCAAGGCACTTGTTCAAGAGACAAGGCTCTAAATGAGGCACACATGAATCATATGGAGGTGATACAAAGTATTCACTAGAATTGAAACACTACTCATCATTATTGGAAATAAAAGACTTGTTAATTATAAGACTTAGAAATAAAAACATCTAACAATTCATATGAGTTAGCAATCACCCAAGAGTTAGTATTTAGTAGTGTTAGAAGTTAGTCAGTCATGTTAGTGAGTTAGTTAGCCATAGAAAAGAAGAACAAGCAAGAATACATGGTAGAAAGCAAATGCAAGAAAGTAAGAACTTGAAAGTAAATGCAATAGAAAAAGAAAAGACTTGAGGAAGGAAAGCTTGAGCCTTTATATTGATGTGTCACTTCTTCAATTACAGAGATCTATCATCCTCACTCTCTCTTTTCTGGATCTAGAAGGAGAAATGAAATTTACACAAGAAGACTAAAGAGAGCTTAAAGAAATCCTAACAATTTCCCTAAATAAAATGCTATTCTCTCCTCCCTTTTTTACAGAGGCCCTGGGAGTCTATTTATAACATTCAGGAGAAGAGAACGTTCCACCACAGCCATAGGATCAATCGCTTGATCAACGACCAAGGAAGTGTCGTGGATCCGTGGCCAGGGCCGCATTTCCGCGGCAGCATCTTGGCCGTTGCGCCAACTATTTCTCTGACAAACCGTTACGCTGTGTGTACCCAGCTGGAGCTTCTAGAAGTTGGGGAATATGCCTTGGATCATTTCAGAATTGGGCTTCATGGTTGTGGGCTCCTAAAAATACCTTTAATTCTTCAAAAATCCCAAGATTTGGGCCTTCTTCTCCATTAACTAATGGACCTGAAAAATAAGAGAGAAAAGTAATAAAAATCTCATTTTTATTAACATAAAGCATGGTGAGATGGTGTAAAATGATGCAAAAATGAACTCCAATCAAACCTCTATCTACTTTTTTAGTTAAAAAGAAATCTATTTGGCTCGCATTTGTTCCACTTCTAAAAGTGAACAAGTGAGACTCTCTCTTCCTAAACAAAGTATTCACTAAGATCAAATCATATGACAAAGCAAAATCAAGAATCGAGTTACTGGTTCATTTCTATCCCCAAAACTAAATCCTCCATATATATACTATCAAACTCATAACGACTAGTTCCTACATGCTCATTGAGGTCACCGCCTATGAAAAGCTTTTCTCTAATGGGTATGCCTTGCACAATCTCATCTAAATCCTCTCAAAATTGACGCTTGCTTGACTCATCAAGTCCTACTTGTGGTGCATAAACACTAATAACATTAAAAATTTTCCTACCTAAAATAAGTTTAACTAGTAAAATCTTATCACCCTTTCTCCTAACCTCTACTATATCCTCAAGCAATTGTTTATCTATGATCACACCCATCCCATTACAATTTCTATCTCTACTAGTATACCTAAATTTATAACCCCAAGTCTCTATAATTCTAACTTTTTCACCTACCCAGTTAGTTTCCTGCACGCACAAAATATTAACATTCCGTCTAACCATAGCATCAACTAACTCTACTAATCTACCTGTAAGAGAACCTATGTTTTATGACGCTAAACTAATCATATATTCATGAGCTAACTTATTTACCCTCACCTGCTCATAAAAGTGTGGGACCCTTGCATATTTGACACCACATCCGGGCGTCGATGTGGCGCGTCATTTCTGGACGACGACTTAGAAACCATTACCCACTTTTTGAAAGTACACCTAGAGGGGGGGTGAATAGGTGTACGGCTAATCTATGAACAATAATGCGGAATTACAAAACTTAATTGCAACACACTTAATGTAACTAGCGAGTGTAGCCGAATTCCCGTGAAAGGCTCTAGACTAACTCCTCTTGATTCCTCTGAATAAGAGTTGAGGTGCTATATGAAGCTCTCGTGGTTAAACACAAGTGAGGCACACAAACAAACACAACCAAGCATATAAGTATGATATGACAATATGAATCAATGCAAGGCAAAATGTAATAGAGAGAGTTAGAGTAAGTGGATCAAACACAAACACCGAGATATGTTTCGAGGTTCGAGCACCCAGCTCTACGTCCCCGCCTTCACACAGAAAGATTTCCACTAACTCGTCCACACAGGACTTCCCACACAGGAAAACCTCCAATGAGGATTTTAGGCAATACAATAACCGGGAGTACATAACTCTTCTCTCAAATACAACACAACCTCTATACTTAGAGGCTAGGCACAAAGCCAAACAATATCCACCTCACAAATGAGGGATAAGGCACAAAGCCACCACTCCAACAATCAACCTCTACACAAGAGGGATATCACAAATAAGGAGGGTTTACAACTTGGTGATCACAAAGACCATAAACAACTTCTTTTCCCACAAAAACAAAGATCCTAATAGATATGATAGAATGATAAGCTCAAGTGTGAGAAATAAAGAGTTTGAAAATCAAAAACACAAAGAAAAACTCTTGGGAAAACTTCTAGTATAGGTATAAAAATGAAGATCAAAAACCAATCCCAAAGCTTTCTTTTTCTTTGAATTTTCTAACCCTTTTTAAAAACAAATAAAGATCAAATCATTAAACCAAAACTCTTTTGAAAACTTGCTGTTAAAACCCTTGAGAAGATAAGAATTTTTTGCACTAAAAATTCTTGTTGAAAACAGCTCTTGAATGGGGTATTTATACCCCCCAAGAAAATCTGCCTGTTGGCAGCTAGAAAGGGCCAGAATGCCCTTCCGGTCGACCGGCCAACGATCAAAAAAGTGACCGTTGAGCCCAGTGGTCGACCGCCCGGTCGACCGCCCCCACCCGAGAGTGGGGTGACTTCAGTCGGTCGACCGGGCGGTCAACCGCCCCCACCCGAGAGTGGGGTGACTTCAGTCGGTCGACCAGCCATGCCAACTTGGCCTTTGTGCACGTCTCGTGCACATCGGTCGACCGGTCCGGTCGATCGACTACTGGTCTGGTCGACCGTCCCGATCGACCGCCAGAGCCTGGCAGGTTGAAATACAGGATCTAAAAACTTATCTTTTTATTATCAAATAAATCCCATAAAATCTCATAAATTTCACAAAAATCAGTTCATGTTACATCTTTGAAATACAAACATGCTTGAGTAAAAATCAAACTATGTTACAAACATTTTGAACCATTTTTGTGACTTACAAATTTTGCCGAAAACCAAAATCCGTATTTTTCAAAACTTGAATTTTTGAAATGGAAAACCGTTTTCTCCAAAACACTTGCAAATACAAAAACATGATATTTAAATAACTTTGAAGCATATAGTATATGGGTAGAATCCAATATACATGAAATATAGTGTATCTATGTTTTTGACTTAAAAACCAAGATCGGTTAAACCGAAAACTAAAAATCAACAAACATAAAACTTGAAACAAGTGTGTGTGTTGTGAACTTGAGCATATTACACTATCTAATCTTTAACAATAGATCTAAACTAACTATTCTAAAACAAACCGAGGTCTTCTTGTAGAGCGCCGTCTCCAAGTCGACTCGATCCAAATGTGATCCAGCGAGCTTGACTCCAAACGAGTGCTAGATATGAACTTGACGCTCGAGCTCTTGAATTACCATGTGAAAGCTCTAAAACACCTTTGTTGAAGCTAATCACCTACTAATATCTTGGTTAAATATCTGAAACTAAATATCACAAGATCATTAGTAAACTATAACTACATGAATTAATCATCATCAAAACTAGAGTGGAAGGCCTCTAGGCCAACAATCTCCCCCTTTTTGATGATGACAAAACTCATGGAGTTATATATGCATGGATTAAAGTTAAGCTTCAAAGAAGCTCCCCCTTAACTCATGCATAGTAATAAACAATAAGATATGCAATTAATGCTAAACATGAATATGCATAAACATGCATAAAACAATGAAATGAACATGCTCTTGATACCAAATTTTTAAAATAAATTATTTCTCCTTCTTTTTAAAATAAACATGTTCTTAAATACCAATTGAAAATATAAACTTAAAATAAACATGATCTTTAAATAATTGTTCTTGATACTAATAAAAATTTCAATTGAAAGCTAATCAATAAAAACTCTTGATACCAATAATAAAACTTTTAATAAAAGCTCTTGATACCAATAGAAAGATAATCAGTAAATGCTCTTGATACCAATAATAAAAATTTTAATAAAAGTTCTTGATACCAACAAAATAAAAAACAACAAACTATATTCTTGATGCTAATATCCATGCTCTTGATACCAATATCAACAAACATAAAACAAACTTTCTTGATACCAATATGAAACTAAACAAACTTTGATATAAACTTATAAACATGCATATATACTCAAATACTTCTCCTCCTTTTTTCAATCATCAACAAGGGGTCAAAGAAAATAATAAAACAATGTTCTCCCCCTTTTTGTCTGGAACAATAAAAAAAATCAACAAGGGGTGAAACCAACACAAAACATTATAATACCATTAAAAAAAATATCAATTTAGTACATCATGATACCAATTGAAAATAAACAAATAGGTAAACTAACCAAAAAAATTCAAAGAATACCAATTGAAAGTAAATAAAACATTAAAAATCAACTTGAAGAAACCAATTGAAAGTGCCAATTGAAAGTATATAAAACATTTTGAAGAAGCCAACCAAAATTTTGATATCAATTGAAAGAGTTAAACATATAGGTAATCTTGATACCAATTGTAAAAATTAGTACCAATAGAAAATATTTTACACTTTTTGATACCAATTTGAAAAACATAAACCAATTGAAGATATTTTTCATTAGGAGCGTATGATACCAAATTAAAATCAATATTAATTTTTCAATCATTATTCAACATAAAGTGTGGGAGTAAAATATCAAAGGTAAGCAAAACCAATTGAAAGGTGAAATATGAATTTTCTCCCCCTTTATGAAATACCAAATAAAATGATGCATAAGTTTGTATAAGATACCAATTGAAAAATAATCAATTGAAATATAATTGTCATTTAAGAAATCAAGCTTGACATAACTAAAATTTGAGCTCAAAGATATAGAGATATAGTAAGCACAAATAAAGTACATATATATGTATGAAAAATTGAATACCAATCGAAATTGATACTATTTGAAGTGTAAGCATACATATATATAAACATATATGAGTATACAAGAAGAATATCAATAGTGATACCAATTGAAAAGATACAATGATATCAACTGAAAACACAATAAGATCAAGTGTATAACTCATACTTCCTACTACCCATTCATGCACATGTTTTAAATAGATTTTCAATAATGAGCATATAAGGTATGGTCTCCCAACCAACCGCCCTTGGAAGGGTAGGGGTTTTCAAAAATAAGTTTGAAAATATAGTATGTTTGAAAAACTCTACCAAATGAAGAATACGAACTAGTTATATGAAAAATTTGTAAACTAGTACGAAATCCTTCAAGTAAGGAATAAAACAAAAATATATTCCATAAAACATGAAAATCACTAAACCAATGTCACTCAAAATGTATATAGCACATATAATACTTATGAAAACAAAATCATGAGAAAACATCAAGTAATATGAGTGTACAAGTTTTGCGAAAGACACAGTCATGGAAATAGGCAATTTGGCTAAATAAGAAATTCCTTAAAACATGAAAAACAAGAGAATCTAATTTTTCATCAAAATAATTTAATCTTCAAGGCATATGTATGTCTTGTACAAACTAAAGTATACATACATATCCAAACATGAATGAGTCCACAAAAGTACATGCATGAAGGCAAGTGGCTCAAGGATGTATATGTATAACTATTAATTTAGACAAAATAGACATATACATGATGTTAAACATAAACATGAAAAACATGTACAAAATGGGAATACAAGTCAAAATATATGAATCATCAAAACTAGGCTATACTAGTACATCTAGTGGGTACAAAAGAGCATTCAAGCACAAACATATAATAATCTATTTGTGGCTCACTAGTTGTACAAGTATATATCCAAATTTTAATGAAAACTAGCATCTAGACATGTAATCAAAACATGAAGCATAAAAATCAAAACAAAACTCATATGATCATTATGTAAATGAACATTCATGAAATCTATGATATACACAATCGCTAAAACAAATGTGAGAACACAAAAGTATAAATCCATATTAAACATGGGTGATCTCAAATACTAATCATGTATATCACTAATCTAATTATCATGGCATTTAACATACTAATCATGAAACATCAAAACATGCTAAAAATGAATAATATGAAAAGCATGTAAATATAAATGAGGAGTTAGAGATCGTTACCAAAACCGATAGGGCACATCTCCATATCTTCAAACCAAGGTGGTTCTCCCACCAAACTCCCCTTGAAAGTGATGCATCCAAATAGTCCTCTTTAAGCTCGGAATGCATCCACCTCAAGGCACCATTACTCTCACGTCATGTGAGAGCCCACACCTACATCAAATAAAATAGGAGTGGTCTTTGGTACCCATACTTTTTTGGGTCCATGGGGGTTAGCTCCTTTCCTAACCCAAACAAATTTAGTTGCTAAATTTGAATCATGTATACGATCATAACAAAACTTAGCAAGATGGCCCTTACGTCCACAATGTGTACAAGTGTACACATGAGCATACAAAGTGTTATGAGTGTGGCCGTGAGGAGCATGTGTATGTCGTGGTTTGTGTGCATGCATAGGAGGAACTTGTTTCTTTCAAAACATAGATTCCAATCGTGAGTGATTCAAAGCACAATGGCTCAAAGTGGAGCCTAAACATTCAACACTCTTCTTAAGCATAGATATATCATTTTCAATCATGGAAGAAGAGGTGCATGCAATAGGTGAGCTATATGGTGAAGCTACACTAACATGGCAAACATGAGAATCAATATCATTTTTCAAAAAATATTTTTCTTAGAAACCAAATTCAAATCTTTTGAAATAGAAGCAATTTTGTTTTTCAAGGATTCATTCCCTTTTAAAATAAAATCAAGTTTTGAAGTTAAAAACTCATTTTTCTTCAAAACATTTTCATAAACATTTTTATTTTTCAGAATCTTGTTTTCATTTAGAGCAAGATCAAGTTGGGATTTAGTGAGTCACGTTCACTTGAAATCTCATCCCTTTCTTGCAAAGCAATCTCAAGTTTAGAAGATAAATTTTTATTTTTTTCTTTTAATTCAAAACTATCCTTTTTCAAAAGTTTATATTTAAAAATTAAATTTTCACAATTTTTAGCTAGTTCATTATTTAAGGCATGTGCATCCATACACTCATTACAATAAGAACTAGTACTAACATCTAGTTGAGTATCCGAATGTACCTCAAGGGAGTCATTCTCTTGGACCATGAAGCAACGTTTGTCGGACTCGTCTCAACTAGATTTCCTCTTCTTATTGATAAGCGTTGGTAGCTCAGGAGATGTCAAAATGTTCCACACTGCAAAAGCGGAATCACAATGTAAATATTTTTTATCAAGAGAAGATCTAAGTGCCTTTAGGGCTAGTGCATTGGCCTCTATATGCTTGCTATTACTAAGGTAGGATTCCTTGATAATGGCAAGGTAAACTTTATAACTTAGGGCTTTTAAATGGCAACTAATTATAACCTTCCATATATCAAGTCTAGAGATATCAAACATGGGAGGGCTATCCATGAGTGCAAACTATATGTGTGCAAATGCAAATACAGATTAGCAAATCAAGATCACACTCCTAGGTAGTTAAACCTAATATCAAGAGCATAGGCTTTGATACCAATTGAAAGTACACCTAGAGGGGAGTGAATAGGTGTACGGCTAATCTATGAACAATAATGCGGGATTACAAAACTTAATTGCAACACACTTAATGTAACCAACGAGTGTAGCTGAATTCCCGGTGAAGGGCTCTGGACTAACTCCTCTTGATTCCTCTGAATAAGAGTTGAGGTGCTATATGAAGCTCTCGTGGTTAAACACAAGTGAGGCACACAAACAAACACAACCAAGCATATAAGTATGATATGACAATATGAATCAATACAAGGCACAATGTAATAGAGAGAGTTAGAGTAAGTGGATCAAACGCAAATACCGAGATATGTTTTGAGGTTTGAGCACCCAGCTCTACGTCCCCGCCTTCACACAGAAGGATTTCCACTAACTCGTCCACACAGGACTTCCCACACAGGAAAACCTCCAATAAGGATTTTGGGCAATACAATAACCGGGAGTACACAACTCCTCTCTCAAATACAACACAACCTCTACACTTAGAGGCTAAGCACAAAGCCAAACAATATCCACCTCACAAATGAGGGATAAGGCACAAAGCCACCACTCCAACAATCAACCTCTACACAAGAGGGATATCACAAATAAGGAGGGTTTACAACTTGGTGATCACAAAGACCACAAGCAACTTCTTTTCTCACAAAAATAAAGATCTTAATAGATAGGATAGAATGATAAGCTCAAGTGTGAGAAATAAAGAGTTTGAAAATCAAAAACACAAAGAAAAACTCTTGGGAAAACTTCTAATATAGGTATAAAAATGAAGATCAAAAACCAATCCCAAGATTTCTTTTTCTTTGAATTTTCCAACCCTTTTTAAAACAAATAAAGATCAAATCTTTAAACCCAAAACTCTTTTAAAAACTTGCTGTTAAAACACTTGAGAAGATAGGAAATTTTTGCTCTAAAAATTCTTGTTGAAAACAGCTCTTGAATGGGGTATTTATAACCCCCAAGAAAATCTGCCCGTTGGCAGCTGAAAAGGGCCAGAATGCCCTTCCGATCGACAGGCTAACGGTCAAAAAAGTGACCGTTGAGCCCAGCGGTCGACTGCCCCACCCTGAGAGTGGGGTGACTTCAGTCGGTCGACTGTACGGTTGACCGGCCAAGCCAACTTGGCCTTTGTGCACGTCTCGTGTACATCGGTCGACCGGTCCGGTCGATCGTCCCGGTCGACCGCCAGGGCCTGGCAGGTTGAAATACAGGATCTAAAAACTTATCTTTTTATTATCAAATAAATCCCATAAAATCTCATAAATTTCACAAAAATCAGTTCATGTTATATCTTTGAAATACAAACATATTTGAGTAAAAATCAAACCATGTTACAAACATTTTGAACCATTTTTGTGACTTACAAACTTTACAGAAAACCAAAATCCGTATTTTCCAAAACTTGGATTTTTTAAATGGAAAACCGTTTTCTCCAAAACACTTGCAAATACAAAAACATGATATTTAAACAACTTTGAAGCATATAGTATATGGATAGAATTCAATATACATGAAATATAGTGTATCTATGTTTTTGACTTAAAAACCAAGATCGGTTAAACCGAAAACAAAAACCAACAAACATAAAACTTGAAACAAGTGTGTGTGTTGTGAACTTGAGCATATCACACTATCTAATCTTTAACAATGGATCTAAACTAACTATTCTAAAACAAACCTGTAGAGCGCCGTCTCCAAGTCAACTCGATCCAAACGTGATCTACCGAGTTTGACTCCAAACGAGTGCTAGATATGAACTTGACGCTCGAGCTCTTGAATCACCATGTGAAAGCTCCAAAACACCTTTGTTGAAGCTAATCATCTGCTAATATCTTGATTAAATATCTGAAACTAAATATCACAAGATTATTAGTAAACTATAACTACATGAGTTAATCATCATCAAAACTAGAGTGAAAGGTCTCTGGGCCAACACTTTTCACTGCACCCGGGCTCCAATGTAGCGCGTCGCTCAGTAGGGAACGCCCTAACAAAATTTAGTTCTTAGTTCATGTTCATAGTATGTGACAATATTTTACGTTGGCTGTCACAGGCCTACCACAACCAAACTCCTTTATCTTGACTTGGGACAGGCAGTGAACGGTGTACTGGTGGAGTTTGAACTTTTATATGATAAGAAGGATAATTAGTTATCCTGAATTGAGAATTTGTAAAAGATTAAGATAATGAAATCTGGGACCGTTAGAGTTGCTAAGAAGAATAATTATTTTTCGTAAATTGAGGATTTGTGAAGGATTAAGATAATGAAATCTGGGACAGTTACATGTTATATTCAGTCGATAGCCTGTTATTGGGTTGAGACTCATTGAGGGTGCATCATGTGCATCACGTGTTGGGCATGGCCCACACAACCTTGCTTCGATATTTACTTTTGAAGTTAAAGGTAATAATACTTTTATATCATCATCTTCATGGGATTATAAGAATCAAGTCATTAATAGATTTGGTAAGGAAGAATTATTAATCCACAAGAACTTTCTAGGTAAATAAATAGATTTCTTTTAGAAATAATTCAATATAATATAAAATTAGTGTGAGAAAATACATCACAACTCGGGAAACCATTGTATTATCACCGATCACATTTGGAATAACAGTCAATAATCCAAGGAATGTAAAAAGAAAACAATAAAAAGTTTTAAGAAAGCACTCATCAGTTAGAAAACAATTTTTGATGAGCTAAAAAGACTTGAATTTAAAGAGAACAGGCCGAAGTATGCATCCAAGCAGGTTGAGCTTGCCAAAATAAATGAGAGAGAAAACCTAACTCACATATCATACAATTTCTTAGGATGTATATATGTTGGTATTCAAATTACAAATGCAAAAATAAGACTAGGGTTGCGTTTGATTGGGGAATGCAATATTCTCATCTCTCAGGAATCTAATTCCTAACATTATATTCCTGAGAATGTTATGTCAAGATCAGGTGGTTCAATATGTAGCCTAACTGAAGGCTCAAATCCTAAATGGTGCTTGGTGGTTCATGTGATACCTACAAGGTGATGCGCTGATCATGTAACTTTTATATAGGTGTTTTCTCTTGTATCAGTTCCTATGTAAATTTTGTGGGCCCATCACACTTGAAGGGAAAGATTTTAAGATCATATGTGATTAAGAATAATCTCACATTGGAAGTCAAGGAAAAACAAAAGGATATAAATAGAAAGTTGAGCATCTACATTTCAGTTTTAGACTTTTGAATTTATGTCTCGATCCATAATATGTTTCCAATTGTTTGTCTCCCAAGAGGCATGTTTATCGTAACATATTGCACTGTTTTGTATAATTTAAATATTTAAGGTAAATAAATTATTCTCATGTTGTTTATTACATTAAAAAAATTCTTGAAAATATGACATTCCTAAAATTATTTTCGTCATCTAACGTTGTAGTGCGAGAATTGTGGCGGCAGATGGGTCATTGTGGCGACAATAATGATGATAGTGGTGTTGATAGCAACGGCGGTAATGGTGGTGACAGTGACAGCAACAACAGTGGTGGTGGGCGAGATTGGAAGCACTGGTGGTAGGAGGCAATGGGAAAGAGGAAATGTGAGCGATGACATCAATAGTGCTGGCAATTGATGGTGGAGTGGGTTGGATTAGTGACAATGGGTTGGTCGCAGCATAGCGGTAACTGTAATATTGGCGCCTGCTATTTTAATCGTGATAATATTCACAACAGTGTCAATGATGTTGGAATATGAAGAATATATATGTGAATCTTTGAATTAAATTACGGTGAGATCCGTTGATCGAATCAATTGGATGATGGTTGGAGTGTGTTCTCCTTCCATTGGGGATGAACGTGGTATATTCACATGTTCAATTCCGACTTCGAATGAATGAGATATTCAAGTCTAAATATTGCCTAATTCAAAGTCAAAATGGGACTAAAGGTAGCTAAAGGCATTTAGTCCCACATTGGCCATAGGATGGAAGTTCGTAGTGTTTAAATAGAGAAAATTGGGAACAAAGGGCGTGCACTTTGGGTACTTGGAGTTTTCGCGCGCGATTGGGAGGAAACCATGCGCGCGCCGTCGTTGGCGGCGGCGACGGCCGGCCGACTCGCGCGCGATTGGGAGGAAACCATGCCCGCACATGCGCGCGCCGCCGCTGACGGCGGCGGCGGCCGACCGGGCCGGGCTCGGTTCGGGTTCGGGTTCCCTACCCAGCCTGGTTCTTTTTGAATCGGGTCTCACGGGTATGGATTGCGAGCATACCCGCTCTGCTATTCGAACCGCCCCGCCAACAGACCCGCTCCACTATCCGGATCCAAACCGCCCAGCCAACGGCTGTCTGAAAACCGTCGCGGAGGTTGGGCGGTTGGACGGTTGCGACGGTTGAACCGTTGCAACGGTTCAGACCGAACCGTTGCAACTGTTGGATGGGTTCGGACCAAACTGCCCCTCCCGGAGCGCTATAAATAGCGCTCCGTTTTCTCATTCTAGTACACACCAACAACGAAACTCTCTCTCTCTCTCTCTCTCTCTCTGTGCGTTCTGAACTGGGAAGTGAAGTTCTGCGTTCTGAACTGGGAAGTGAAGTTCTAAAGTAACTTCCAACGAGAAGTGAGAAATTCAGTTTCCGAAGCGACTTCCAAAAGAGATTCTGTAAAAATTCGTTCTGAAAGAGGGCTCAGAAAATTCAACAGATTCTTTAATAGAATTGTTGTCTGAATCTGGGACTTCTGAAGAAGAATATTCTTCAAACTTCTTTCTTCCTCTACAGTGGGTGCTCCTCCAAAGTAAAGGTTAATATTCTCTCAAAATTTGTCTTTGTCCCGCTGCTTCAACAATCCTGTGAAGGTACTGGTTAACTACGGTTCGATCGTACAGTGATTTGGTAGTGCTATCCAAATATCGTGAAGGAGTGTTGTATCTTGGGAGCCCAGCGTCCAGTAACCCGTTACCACCGATGAGGGGGACGTAATTGTCTTAAGGAGATTCGCTTTAAGCGTACCTCACTCCAAGTACTGTATAAGTGAATTAATTTCTTTATACAGGGGATATATTGATACTCAGTATATTGAGACTGATTTATACAGTCTAATTGGTGTTTAACCAAGGAAGGAAATTGAAAGGTGGTTCTTAAATTTAGGAATGTTGTATTGAACGGAAAACCTCCCACCTGATATTTACCGACCTGACCAATTAGATTGTTGATATTTCAGTGATATTGATTAGTTGTCAGATTGATTCCAGAAACCAACACAATGATGACCACAGATATTGCATTGGTGGCGACAGCAGTGGCACCTTTGGCAATAATGACAATCAACGGTAGTGATAGCGGTGGTAAATGACGATTAGCAGCAGTAGTGATTATACTAATAATTATAGTTATAAAGACGAAAGATTAAAAAAATAGAAGAAAGCAGAAAAGAAAATATGATTATTTTGGGAAAATGACATTTTTTATGAGTTCCCATTTGGTAAAAATATAAAATACCCACCAATCACGGAAAAGATTGTATTCCCACGAAATGAAAGAATTTTATGCCAGCAAGAATTCAACATTCCATAGAATGTGAAGTTAAACTTATTCCAGACACATAAGTCTCCATGGGAATACCAAGTGAATTTCCAGTACTAAACGCACCCTGTAATGACATGCACAATATTCAATTGAGAAAGATCTCAAGCAGTTTTCTTTCAAAATAAAGGAAAAGAAAAAAAAAAAAACCTGCAAATAAGAAGCATGTCATCTTTTTACAAAAGATATCCTTATTCTCCTCTTCATTTCTGAATTGCTTTGCTGAGGAATGATCCTCTCATGCACTTCATCTTTCCTGCCAGTTGTAGATTTTTGAATCAATGTTATAGCATTCTTCTTTCGATGCAATATTCCTTGCATTTCTAACCTCCCCTATTCTTCAGACCAACACCAGCTTCTTAATTCCGCTCGGTTTCTGCAGTTTCTTGATCATGAACTTCAGTTGGAACACAAGATTGGATTATACCTTTAGTCCATTCAGACAGTTGATTCACCATTGCCTCATCTGAGAACAGTGAATAAATCTAATACAGCAAAATATTTCGAACAAATTTTAAAAATAAAAATCTAATGCTATCCATATGCTCATGCTAACTCTTTAACTGCATTTTGTCAATTTAATGTGACAGAGAAGGCACCAACCTAGTCTGGGGACTGTATGACCTTGTGGGTGACTGATAATTAAAGGGCTTTCAAAGGCAGCAGCAAGCTCTTGCGAAGGCAGTTTCAGCCAGTCCTTGTCCCCGATAAAATGCACCGATCTCGCCTTGATCAGGTCTTTGTAGGCGATATCGCAGATGCTTGGGTCTCTGAACTTGCTGCCAGATATTGAAACAAGGAACTTTATTGGTGGATGGTCCTTCAGTATCTTCCCCTGGTATTGTGCCATTTCATACAAATAGTTACGATAACTTTTAGATTTAAGTACGAGTAATTCATCAAAAATTTCAAACATATCCTTGATAAGACCTTGCATTTTGATTTGAATTCTTCTCCTACTAGTGTGTGTGTGTGTGTGTGTGTGTGTGTGTGTGTGTGTGTGTGTGTGTGTGTGTTTACTTTGAAAAATTCACCTGAGCTTGGTAACCTATCAAAAGAGCTGACAGTGTTGCACCCTGTTGCAAAAAGAAAAATAATCCTCGGTCATCGCAGTTGAAAGTTAAGGTAATTATACTGCTTGGAACAGGCCAGGTTACATAACCCGAATTTAAATGGAAGTTGGGTCTTGATGAAAATTAAATCAGCATAACAAGTCATAAAATCTGCATTAAATACAATTAATTTATGGCAATTTATTCTCGCTAACATTCTTTACCTGAGAAAATCCAAGCAGTCCATCAAAAGGGCCCTTCTCTCTCATGTAATCACACAGGTATAAGATGCACTCTTCCAAATTCGTATACTCCGTAAATTCCTGATCCATAAAAAGCCATTAAAAACAGGTAATGTTGCTTGCTATGGCTACAGGCTCTAGTTTTGCACAGATAAATTCTGAATATTTATGAACAATTCTTAGAATCTAGGAAAGATTCTAATGATTAGGATCAATAAAAATTGTTTAGACCATGATTCGATGGGCGCAAATTAATTCCAGATGCAATTAGAAAGTCAGTCAGGAATTTGGATAATGTAACTTGCATCTAAGCCTTTAAATTCTCACCTCATCCATAAACAGATAAAGAGCTGTTAATATGAGAAAACAGGAGTCAGAGGATGAACCTTGTTGAATTGGAACCACTCAAGGTAAGGCGGAGGAAAGATGCCCTCGATGTCTGATTTCCCACCTGCCGGAAACAGGCCATCGGGGAAATCCTGCAGGTTCATCATATCCATATGTTACGTGTTCAGAGGATACAGAATTTAGTATGTGTGTGTGCGCGTGAGAGAGAGAGACCATTTGAAAGTGTTGGAAGATGGAGGGATCCCACTTGCTGATTTGTTTGCGCAGGAAGCTCCCACTGGTTCGGAAACCGTGAAGACACAACACCTTCATCTTCGTCATCATGCTCTGCTCACTCTTCATCCCAACTGCGTCTCCTTCCATCTTTGTGAAGAGGAGAAAGCAAGAAGACAACCACAAAGGAGAGCTACTACCAAACAGAGGAGGACTAGTGATATAAATAGCACGTTGTGGGGGTAGTTGCTACCTAACTCCTCCGTGTCCCAGCTACCTCGCAGCTACGTCATTTCAGGAGTTTCTTAGTAGAAATGCATCTAACATTCAAAGAAACAGGGCAGCAGCTGAGGTCGAGTTTTAATCAGGGATAAAAAGGAGCGCAAGTGAGAATATAATTTGAATGTAATATCTGATTATGGAATAATGCCTTCATCTATTATTTTCGAGATGAAACCTTCAATCTATTATTAATACCATATTGTTAACAGCTCTCATAAATTCAGGAAACTTTTTTGCTTCAATTTAATTTGTAAATCCCAAAATAACTTAACCTCATATTCCTCCTCACCGAGCGCTAGCGCAGATATAGACACCCAACAAATTAATTAAGACACCCACCAAAAAATATTGTTCGTCCATAATTCTCTTAGACAGATTTACTCTCATAAAAATGTTCAAAATTTCCCTTCTTCCTCATCTTCCTTCTCCGTCTTCATCCACGGTGAGCCCCGACAGCCCTCCCCTTGGCCCCACCCTCCTCCCCGCCCTTCTCTTCCATCATTCCCCTCCTGATTTGGGGTTCTGCGGGCAGAGACGAAGGTCAAGGGCAGAGGGCGGCGGGAGGGGGACGAGAGCGAGGACAGGGGAAGGGACAGCGGAGGGGAAGAGGGGCAAGGGAGGCTGGAAGGAGGGAGGAGAGGGGAGGGGAAATTAAATTTTGATGCTTGTCTTTATCACTTTGGATGGGTGTCTTGATCTTCTGAGTGCTGAATGTCTTAATTAGTTTGTTGGGTGTCAATATTCACACTCCTCCTCACATGTAAGAGAGGTCATCAAACGATGTGCCACATCGCTGTATCCCAAACACATTTATGTTGCCAGTCAAGAAACAGCAGGAACAGTGAAGACGGCACCTTCAGACCTTCTACAAAGCCTCAGGCCAGTGATTTATCACAAAAGATGCTGAAGCCATTGATTGATTTTACCAATTCAAGCCCCGTGAACCTGCCACCAAGTTTTCTCTGCTGCTTGAGCTCAGTTCATGCGAGAATCATCACCAAACCACCTACACTGTATAGTGAGGCGCATATGGATACACCACAATGCTCTGCATTTTCAAGGCAAAATTTCCTTCCACTACTGCTGCCATTTTACATCGAGCTAACATCAAAGCCAAACACATACCAAACTCCTTACTTTCCGTCGTAAACCTCTGTTATTGTTTTCTCCAAGTACTGCATTCTTTCTACTTGGGCTTTGTCAGCCATGAATGAAGACAAAAAAAATATTACTCGTCGCAAGTAACAAGCAATAACACAGCTAGTAGTAGTCTTTGGGTTCTCTGAGCGAGAAAATAAAGACAACCAACCTCATACAACCCCAACACAAACATGGTCTCCAACTGCTTGCAGCCAAAGACACAGTGCACTTAGATATAAAAACCATGAACAGAACAATCACCAGTCATGGAACCATTACCAAACTCTAGCTACCCAACTGCAAATACTAAAACCACAGGTTTTGACATATGCCCAACATTAAGCAAATAATATGCATATAAATAGAATGCATGTGCTTCCCAAAAAAAAAATATCTAACACACAGAGCGAGAGAGATTTGTGTCAATTCAAAAAGATTCGAGACCAAATTCTTCCCACTCAAATACAACTTTACGACATCCGAATGCAAAATCCATTCCGTTGAAGTTGATCTACATTATTTCAAGTAATTAAAATCATAAATCATGTATTTTGAATACTTTTGCCCAATCATCATGTAGGCGCAAAATGGACGGCCAAAATAACATATTGCTTAGAGCTACGTATTATACATATAAATTCTCGATCTTACTATTTCATCATGATCTAAACACTTAAAGACACTCACACACTAATTTTTATTAGATTTCAGATATTTTGCACCGTTAAACTAACCAACACACTATTTCAGCCGTCCATTTTGCGCCTACTTGATGGATTGGCAAAAAGAATTTGAAATACATGATTTTTTATTTTTAGTTATTTGAAATAATGTAGATCAAATTTAACGGAGTGGATTTTACATTTGGATGTCGTAAAGTTATAATTGAGTGGGAAGGATTCGGCCTCGAATCCTTCTGGAATGAAACGTCTATCTCTCTCTATATGTGTGTATGTATATGCATAGGTATGTATATGTACACACAGACATATAAATAGACAAACGCGATCGCGCGCGCACAAATTTATACACACACAATTATATACACACACGCATTTAGAGAAAGATAGACTTGTGTTATTCCGGAAGGATCCGAAGCCAAATCATTCCCACTCAAATACAACTTTACGACATTTGAATGCAAAATCCACTCCGTTGAAGTTGATCTACATTATTTCAAGTAACTAAAAATCAGATATTTTGAATACTTTTTGCCCATCCATCCAGTAAGCGTAAAACTAACGGCTGAAATGGTGAGTTCGTTAGTTTAACGATGTAGAATATTTGAAATTTAATAAAAATTTGTGTGTGGGGTCTTTAAGTGTTTAAATAATGATGAAATAGTCAGATCGAGAATTTGTGTCTGAAGACGTAGCTCTAAGCAATATGTTATTTTCGGTCGTCCATTTTGCTCCTACTTGATGGATGGATAAAAAATATTCAAAATACATGATTTTTAATTTTTAGTTACTTGAAATACTTTAAATCAATTTCAACAGAATAGATCTTGCATTAGGATGTCGTAGGGTGATATTTGAGTGGGAAGGATTCAACATCGAATCGTTTCAGAATAATACAAGTATGTGTGTGTGTGTGTGTGTGTTTGTATGTATGTGTGTGTATAAAGAGAGAGAGAGAGAGAGAGACTTTTGTTATTCCTAAGGATTCGAGCCGATTCCTTCCCGCTCAAATACAATCCCACGACATCCGAATGTAAGATTCATTTTGTTGAGGTTGATTTACATTATTTTAAGTAACTAAAATCAAAAATCATGTATTTTAAAAACTTTTTGCCCATCCATCAAGTAGGCGCAAAATGGACGGCCAAAAATAACATATTGCTTAGAGCTACGTCTTTAGACATACAAATTCTCAATCCGACCATTTCACCATGGTCTAAACACTTAAAAACCCTAACACACACATTTTTTTATTAGATTTCAAATGTTCTATAGTGTTAGACTAACCAACTTATTATTTCAGCCGTCCATTTTGCGCCTACTTGATGAATGAGAAAAAATATTCAAAATATATGATTTTTTTTTTTTAACTATTTGAAATAAGTAGATCAACTTCAACGGAGTGGATCTTGCATTCGGATATCGTAAGGTTGTATTTGAGTGGAAGGATTCAGCCTTTAATCCTTCTGGAATGACACTCTCTCTATATATATAGTGTTAATCCGGTAAGAAAGCTAACTTAGGTGAGAAGATGAGAAAGGAGCACAAGAGCCGTAAGATTATCTTTTGGATGGTTAAAATAAATTTTTGGGTTGAGTAGGTTAGTTTTGGGTTGATTAATGTAGTTTTTTGAGATATAGTTTTATTTCTTCTAAATCTAATCTCAACCGCTAAGAAATAATCTGACAGTTATAATGCTCCGTTCTCATCTTCTCACATAAGCTAGCTTTCTCTCCAGATCATTAATATATATATATATATATATATATATATATATTATATATATACACACACACACACACACACATATAAAGAGAGAGAGAGACTCGTGTAGTTCTGAAAGGATTTGAGCCCGAATCCTTCCTTTTCTGAAAGGATTTGAGCCCGAATCCTTCCCACTCAAATACAATCATAAATCATCCGAATATAAGATCCATTCTATTGAAATAGATATGTATTATTTCAAGCATTTATAAACCAAAAATCAAGTATTTTAAATATTTTTTGCCCATGAATCAAGTAGTGAAAAAAACGACAGCCTGGATAGTGAGTTGGCTAGTTTAATAGTGTAGAACATTTGAAATCTACCAAAAATTAGTTTGCAAAGTTTTTTTATATGTTTAGATCATGATAAAAGGCCGAATCGAGAATTTGTCTATCCAAAGACATAGATCTAACTAATTCACTTCTTTCGAACGTCCATTTTGCGTTGCTTGATGGATGAACAGAAGGTATTCAAATACTTATTTTTTAGTTTATAGTAACTTTAAATAATATAGATCAACTTCAACGAAGTGAATCTTATATTTGAATGTCGGATGTTGGCATTAGAGTGTGAAAAATTCGAACTCGAATCTTTCCGGAAATACACAAGTCTATCTCTTTCTCTCTCTCCCTCTCTCTCTTTCTCTCTCTCTCTCTCTCTCTCTCTCTCTCTATATATATATATATATATATATATATATATGAGAAAAATGTATATCAGCCGACGGCTGAGAGACCCTCTCAGCCTGCGGTGACGTGGCACATTATTAGCCACACTAGAAAGGACTCCCCGCCTATTGAAACAGTTGAAATTACTAAATACTCCTGCGATGATGTATCACAATTATCTTTAATAACTGAGGCCAAACTGCCACCAATTTTTATCAAATCACGAAACTAATTTGAATACTTCTTTATTAATATTTTTGTTATCTGATTTGAAATTTACTGATTTTTAATATAGTCACAGTTTTACTTTTTTCGCATGTAATGTATAAATTATTAATTTTTTTTAAACTGCCACCATTTTTTATCAAATCACGAAACTAATTTGAATGCTTCTTTATTAATTTTTTTGTTATCTGATTTGAAATTTACTGATTTTTAATATAGTCGCAGTTTACTTTTTTTCACATGTAATGTATAATTATTATTTTTTTATATATATAGCATGCGATCAAGGACTGCGACTATGGTCGCAGTACTCGCGACAGCATTTTTTTGTATAATTTTTTTTGCTAGGTTAAATGTAATAATGGTGACTAAGGGATGATACTATAATCGCAGTTTACGTATGGTTTTATATGTTTGCTCTTCACTGTAACCGTTGTCTCAGCCGCCTATAAACTACGAATTTTTTTTAGTTATTGCATGCGAAGTAGGACTGCGACTATGGTCGCAGTATTTAAGAGGAGCAGTCGCAGTTTCTAATCAGCCGCCTATAAACTACGAATTTTTTTTAGTTATTGCATGCGAAATAGTGTTAGCCCAAAGGCCTTCCACCCTAGTTTTGATGATGATTAACTCATGTAGTTATGTTTACTAATATTCTTGTGATTTTAAGTTTCAGATCATTAGCAAGATATTAGTTGGTGATTAGCTTCAATAAGGAGTTTAGAAGTTTTTCATGGTGATTCCAGGGCCAAATCTTCAAGATCACACATTGCCTAGCCCATGGATGGAGTTTTGGAGCAAGTCAACTTGAAGATGAAGATTGTTAAGAAAACTTAGGTATCCATAGTTTAGTGTGTTTTAGATCCATTTGTAAAGCTTAGTATAGTTGATATGCTCAAGTGCACAACAACACACACGTTTTCATTTTTGGAATTGGTTTTTCATGAATGATTGATCAAAACAAGTTTACATAGTTTATATGTATAATAGATGTATTCTAGTTATACATACATGCTTCACTTCCTATACAAACTTATTTTGACTATCCTATTCATGTGTTGAAAAATCTAAGTTTGATAAAATACAAGTTTTGTTTTTGATAAAATTTGCAAGACTCAAAATGAATTGATATGATTGATATATGTCTTGAAATTTTTATCACTTGTTTGTGTTTCAATATAAAATGTTAAAATAAGTTTTGTGGATTTTCAGAAGACTTAAAAGATTTTTCAAATATTTTTAAACTGTTTTTCTGACCCAGATTTTTGTTCCAGGCTTCAACCAGTCGACTAAGTCAACTGACCAAGTCGACTAGGATGAAGCCGGTCGACCGACGTGCACAGATCTGTGCACGTTTGGCAGCTCTGGGACGGTCGACCCGGACGGTCGACCGGGTCTGAGAGCAGTGCTCTCTGTTTGTTTGGGTCGACCGGGCCGGTCGACCGTGGTTGCCCAACGGTCACATTTTAGACCGTTGGCGGTCGACCGTCAGCCTGTCAGGCTGCCACATCAGCCTAACGGCTAGTTTTCTGATGGAGGTATAAATACCCCATCTCTTGGGCTGTTTTGACAAGACTTTTGACAAGAAAAATTTCAGAGTTTGTTTAGTATTTAAACAAGTTTTCAAAATGTTTTTGAGCCAAAAAGATTCAATCTTTATTGTTTTGGGTTTTTGAAAAATCAAAGAAAATAGGAATTTGGGATATTTGTATTGGTTTTCATTCTCTATCTTTTACAAGAGTTTTCCCAAGTATTTTCTTTGTTGCTTGTTTCCAAAAACACCTAGTTTTCACACTTGAGCTATCTTCTATCCTAATCTATTAGGATCATTTGTTTTGTGGAAAAAGAGAAAAGAAAAGAGAGATTGAGTTTGTGGTCTTTGGAACCACTTGTTGTAAACACCCTTGTTCTTGTTGTATCCCTCTTTGGTAGAGGTGATCGGGTGATTGGTTTGCTCCCTCTAGTGAGAGGTGGAGTTTGGTTGTAAACCCTCTTCAGTAGAGGTGTTGTTGGTTGTTTTGGCTACGGGCCTACCCTTCGGTTGTGAGGTGGTTGTTTGAGAGAGGAGTTCGGTACTCCCTTATTGTACAAATCCTTCTCGGTGAAGGTTCCCTCGGTGGGAGTCCTCGGTGGACGTTATAGTGGATTGGAAATCCTACACGGTGGTGTAGGCGGGGATGTAGAGCAAGGTGCTCAAACCTCGAAACATATCATTGTGTTTGCGTTTGATCCACTTGACTCTCTAACTCTCTCTTATTTATTTGTGCAAAGCATCATATTTCATTCACATCATACATATCATATTTGCTTGTGTATTGCCTTGCATCTATTATATTGCTCATCCTTATATGCTTGGCTTGATTGTGTGTGTGCCTCACTTATACTTAACCAACAAGAGCTTCACATAGCACCTCAACCCATTCAAGGGGAATCAAGAGGAGTTAGTCCAGAGCCCTTCACGGAAAATTCGGCTACACTTGTTGTGTTGTATTAAGTTTGTGCAAGATTTGCATTAGCTTCCGCATTTAGCGCATTTAGTTCACTAGATTAGCACTTACACCTATTCACCCCCCTCTAGGTGTTTTTCAATTGGTATCAGAGCTAGTGCTCCTAATACTTAGGCTTAACATCCTAGGAGTGAGATCCATTTGTTTGCTAATCTTCATTTGTATTTGCACATTTGTTTACTTGCACACATTTTAGTTTGCACTCATGGATAGCCCTCCTATGTTTGATATTTCTAGACTTGATATTTGGAAGGTTAAGATGAGTTGCTATTTGAAGACCCTAGGATTGCATGTTCACCTTGCCATTACCAAGGAATCATACCTTAGTAATAGCAAGCATATTAAGGCCAATGCAATTGCCCTAAAGGCACTTAGAGCATCACTTCACAAAGATTATTTACAAGTGTTTGCTCATTATGATTCGGCTTTTGCAGTTTGGAGTATTTTGACTTCTCCCGAGCTACCAAAGATTATCGAAAGGAAGAGAAGTTCTAGAAGTGTTGAGTCCGAAGAACATTGCTTCATGGTCCAAGGGAATGACTCCCTTGAGGTACACTCGGACACTCAACTAGATGCTAGTTCTAATTCATATTGCAATGATTGCCTAGAAGCACAAGCTATGAATGAAGAACTTGCTAAAAATTGTGAAAGTTTGATTTCTAAATACAAAATTTTGAAAAAGGAGAATCTTGTTTTAAAAGAAGAAAATAAAAATTTGTCTTCTAAAATTAAGATTGTTTTGCAAGAGAAGGAAGAGGTGTTTAGTGAATGTGACTCACTTAGATCTCAACTAGACCTTGCCTAAAAGAAAATAATGTTTTAAAATCTAAAATTGATTGTGAAACACTTTTGAAGAAAAATGAAAATTTTTCTTCAAGAGTTGATTTTGTTTTAAAAGAGAATGTTGCTTTGAAAAACAAAATTATTTCTATTTCAAATGATTTAAATGTTTGTTTAAAGAAAAATGAGGTTTTGCAAAATAAGATTGATGCTCATGTTTGCAATGCTAGGTTAGTATCACACACACCTCCTATTGCATGTGCCACCTCTTCTTTAATTGATAATGATATATCCATGCTTAAGAAGAAGGTTGATTGTTTGGGCTCCACTATGAGCCAATGTGCCATGAACCACTCACGTTTGGAAACCTTGGTTCGAAAGAAACAAGTTCCATCCTTTATGCATGCACACCCTTCACGGCATACACATGCTCCTCACGGACACCATCACACTATGTATGCTCATGTGTACACTTGTACACATTGTGGACGTAAGGGCCACCTTGCTAAATTTTGCTTTGATAGATTACATACTTCAAATTTAGTAAAGAATTTTGTTTGGGTTAGAGAAGGTACTAACCCCCATGGACCCAATAAGATATGGGTACCAAAGACTACTCCTCCTTTATTTGATGTAGGTGTGGGCTCTCACATGACGTGAGAGTAGCGGCACCTTGGAGTGGATGCGTTCCGTACTTAAAGGAAATCAATTGGATGCATCACTTTCAAGGGGAGATTTGGTGGAGATGACCACCATGTTTTGGAGACAAGGAAAGTTGCCTTCTAGGTTTTGGTAACGATTCCTAACTCCTAATTATTGTTTACATGCTTTCCATATTTATCATATATAACATGTTTTATTGTTTGTAGATTATTATGATAATGCCATGTTTATTAAATCCTTGACATACATGTTTAGCATTTTGAGACACCCATGTTTAATATGGACCATTATTTTAGCTTCTCACCATTGTTTAGCTATCATGTTTATCTTAGGTTTAATAACATGTAGATTTGCATAATAATCATGTTTATGTTTATCATGTTGATTTATATCTTGATTTTTGATGCCTATTGATTTGATTACATGTTTAGATGTTAGTTTTCATTAAAATTAGGTATATATTTGTGCATATAGTGGGCCACAAATAAATCTATATATATTTGGGCTTGATTGCTTATTTGAACCCATTAGATGTGCTAGTATAGTCTAGTTTTGATGATTCATGCTTTTAAACGTGTATTCCTATTTGTGTATTTGTTTTATGATCATGAGTTTTCATTTCATGTATATGTATAATTTTGTCAAACTTTAAGATATACATGTATACCCTTTGAATCATTTGCCTTTCATGCAAATATATATATATGGACTCAATTGTGTTTAGGGATATGTATGTATACTTATTGTGTTGACAATTCATACATATACCTTAAAATGAAATTTGTTTTGGTGAAAATTTAGTTTTTCTTGATTTCGTGTTTAATTGTTTAACTTCATGTATATGTCTATCTTGTCCAAACTATTAGATATACATGTTTATCCCTTTTGAGCCACGTGCCTTAATGCATATATTTTGTGGACTCGTTGTGTTTGGATATGTATGTATACTTTAGTTTGTATTAGACATACATATACCTTGAAGATTAAATAAGTTTTTAATGATTTTCATGTTTTCTTGTTTCAAGGAATTTTGAGCTTAATTGGATATTTCATAATGCCATGTCACACATTACTTGTACACTCACCATTTTTAAAATATTTCTCATGAGTATGTTTTTCATGAGCTTGTATGGACTTTATTGAATATTGAGTGTTCTTAAGTGTTATGTGATTTACATGTGTTTTATGAAAAAACTATTTTGTTGTATTCCTTACTTGAAGGATTTCGTACTAGTTTAAAAGATTTTCCATTTAACTAGTTACGGTATTCTTCATTTTGGTAGAGTTTTTCAAACAAAGCTTATTTTCAAATCTATTTTTGAAAACCCCTACCCTTTACGGGCGGTTGGATGGGAGTCCATGCCTTGTATGTTTATATTGAAAATCATTTTAAACTTGTGCATGAGATGGGAGGTAGTTATATGAGTTATACCATGCTTTTATTGTTATGTCAATTGGTTTCATTGAACTCTTTTAATTCGTATCAATTTTGATCTTTTTGTATACTCATATGTTTATTGTGTATGTATATTTTCAATTGGTATCATCTATTGGTGATTGGTACTCATTCTATTTCATACACATATACTTGTTTTATTTGTACTATTATATTTCTATATCTTAAGCACAAATGTTGTTTATGCTAGAGCTTGAGCTTCAACTTTATTTCAATTGATTTAGTTTTCAATTGGTATCTTATTACAAGCCTACGCATAGTTTTTGTTGATATTTCATAAAGGGAGAGAAAATTCGATTTTCATATTTCAATTGGTATTTGTATTTTCACTCCTTACTTTATGATAGAAAATAGTCATTTCAATTGTTTATATGGCTTAAAAGAAAAATACTATCTTTTGATATCAAGATGTGTTGTGTTTTAAATTGGTATCAAAAAAATTTTTTTAAAGAAAATACAAAAGTTTTGATTTATATTGACTATATGCAAGGAGAGCTTAACATCTCTTCTACATATAGATTCATGTTGATTATATTGAGGAGCTTAACATCTCTTCTTTATGTGGTACACGTGTGTAGGGGGAGCTTCACATCTCCTCTTATGCATTACATAATGTGTGTTATGTGAATTAGGGCTTAACATTCCTCCTTCATGTAATGCATATGTGTAGGGAAGCTAACTTAGCGTCTTCCTCTTCATGAATGTATATAGCATATAACATTTATTGATCTTTATTTATTTTTCAATTGATATCAAGATGCTTCATTGACATATTTTTCTATTGATATCATGTTGATTGTCACCCCTTATTGACCTTGTTTTGTGTTTTAGACAAAAAGGGGGAGAACATTGTTTTATTGTTTTGATTGACAAAAGGGGGAGAAAGATTTTTACCCCTCATTTATTGTTTTGATTGTTTACCCCTTTGTTGATGATTGACAAAAAGGGGGAAAGATTTTGAGTTTTGAGTTTGATATATGCATATTTATGTTTTTGCATATATTAAGTTTTATTGGTATCTAGAGCATCTAGTGTTTTTGTTAATGTTTTATTAATTTAATTTGTATCTAGAGCTTCTAGAATATGTTTGTGTATTTTATGCATGTTGATGCATACATGTTTATGTACATTCATTGCATATCTTTTGTTTATTTGTTTATGCATGAGTTAAGGGGGAGCTTCTTTGGAGCTTAACTTTAATCCATGCATATATAACTCCATGAGTTTTGTCATCATCAAAAAGGGGGAGATTGTTGGCCCAAAGGCCTTCCACCCTAGTTTTGATGATGATTAACTCATGTAGTTATGTTTACTAATATTCTTGTGATTTTAAGTTTCAGATCATTAGCAAGATATTAGTTGGTGATTAGCTTCAACAAGGAGTTTAGAAGCTTTTCATGGTGATTCCAGGGCCAAAGCTTCAAGATCACACATTGCCTAGCCCATGGATGGAGTTTTGGAGCAAGTCAACTTGAAGATGAAGATCGTCAAGAAGACTTAGGTATCCATAGTTTAGTGTGTTTTTAGATCCATTTGTAAAACTTAGTATAGTTGATATGCTCAAGTGCACAACAACACACACGTTTTCATGTTTTGGAATTGGTTTTCATGAATGATTGATCAAAACAAGTTTACATAGTTTATATGTATAATAGATGTATTCTAGTTATACATACATGCTTCACTTCCTATACAAACTTATTTTGACTATCCTATTCATGTGTTGAAAAATCTAAGTTTGATAAAATACAAGTTTTGTTTTTGATAAAATTTGCAAGACTCAAAAATGAATTGATATGATTGATATATGTCTTGAAATTTTTATCACTTGTTTGTGTTTCAATATAAAATGTTAAACAAGTTTTGTGGATTTTCAGAAGACTTAAAAGATTTTTCAAAATATTTTTAAACTATTTTTTTGACCCAGATTTCTGTTCCAGGCTTCAACCAGTCGACTAAGTCAACTGACCAAGTCGACTAGGATGAAGTCGGTCGACCGGGCCGGTCGACCGACGTGCACAGATCTGTGCACGTTTGGCAGCTCTGGGACGGTCGACCCGGACGGTCGACCGGGTCTGAGAGCAGTGCTCTCTGTTTGTTTGAGTCGACCGGGCCGGTCGACCGTGGTTGCCCAACGGTCACATTTTAGACCGTTGGCGGTCGACCATCAGCCTGTCAGGCTGCCACATCAGCCTAACGGCTAGTTTTCTGATGGAGGTATAAATACCCCATCTCTTGGGCTGTTTTGACAAGACTTTTGACAAGAAAAATTTCAGAGTTTGTTTAGTGTTTAAACAAGTTTTCAAAAGAGTTTTTGAGCCAAAAAGATTCCATCTTTATTGTTTTGGGTTTTTGGAAAATCAAAGAAAATAGGAATTTGGGATATTTGTATTGGTTTTCATTCTCTATCTTTTACAAGAGTTTTCCCAAGTATTTTCTTTGTTGCTTGTTTCCAAAACACCTACTTTCCACACTTGAGCTATCTTCTATCCTAATCTATTAGGATCATTTGTTTTGTAGAAAAAGAGAAAAGAAAAGAGAGATTGAGTTTGTGGTCTTTGGAACCACTTGTTGTAAATACCCTCGTTCTTGTTGTATCCCTCTTTGGTTGAGGTGATCGGGTGATTGGTTTGCTCCCTCTAGTGAGAGGTGGAGTTTGGTTGTAAACCCTCTTCGGTAGAGGTGTTTGTTGGTTGTTTGGCTACGGGCCTACCCCTCGGTTGTGAGGTGGTTGTTTGAGAGAGGAGTTCGGTACTCCCTTGTTGTACAAATCCTTCTCGGTGAAGGTTCCCTCGGTGGGAGTCCTCGGTGGACGTTATAGTGGATTGGAAATCCTACACGGTGGTGTAGGCGGGATGTAGAGCAAGGTGCTCGAACCTCGAAACATACCATTGTGTTTGCGTTTGATCCACTTGACTCTCTAACTCTCTCTCTTATTTATTTGTGCAAAGCATCATATTTTATTCACATCATACATATCATATTTGCTTGTGTATTGCCTTGCATCTATCATATTGCTCATCTTTATATGCTTGGCTTGATTGTGTGTGTGCCTCACTTATACTTAACCAACAAGAGCTTCACATAGCACCTCAACCCATTCAAGGGGAATCAAGAGGAGTTAGTCCAGAGCCCTTCACGGGGAATTCGGCTACACTTGTTGTGTTGTATTAAGTTTGTGCAAGATTTGCATTAGCTTCCGCATTTAGCGTATTTAGTTCACTAGATTAGCACTTACACCTATTCACCCCCCTCTAGGTGTTTTTCAAATAGGACTGCGACTATGGTCACAGTGTTTAAGAACAGCAGTCGTAGTTTCTAATTTGTGATATACAATGAAATATACAGTGAAATATACTGATTTGAGAGGATTGCGATCATGTTCGCAGTATTATCTGTTTATATAGTTTAATTTTGGACTGCGACCATGACAGCTGTTTATAACTTTATTAAATGCAAACGATCAAACTGTTTTATGACTGGACAGCGACCATGGTCGCAGTTTCATATATAATGATTATATGAGTACTGCGACCATTATCGCAGATAAGATGCAGAAATAATAACTATACGGCATACTTTTTTACAGATAGAAGTAAATTATATTTATAACATAATATGGTTAGAAAGAGACCTTACAAAAAAAGAGCATTAAAAGCTGTTAACAGAAGACAAAATAACGTTGAATATCAGAAGATCAAGAAATCCTAATCCTCGTCGTCATCACCATCATAAGCAGATTCGTCGTCTTCATTCTCCTCGTCCTCATCATTTTCCTGTTTTTGAGGGTTTTTTTGTTCATCGATAAACTTCCAGAATGAATCGTCTCTATCAAGCTCTTCATCAAATTCGTGTTGAGAAAGCGAGCCTCCAGCATCAGAGGACATGCTTTCATCAAGTATGTCTCTGTCAAGTGACTGAGGAATAATTTTCTCCTCACTAACCCACATGAAAACTTCATCATCCTCATGAAGAGGAGGATCAGTTAAAATATTATTTGATGTAGTGATATAGTCAAAAGGAGTGAAGTCCAGACTGGCGTCAGATTCACTAGAATAGCCTGAAGAAAGAGGACCGATGGGGAATGATTGAAATTGAAATCTGAGTGTTCAGAGGAAGAAGATGGGGAAGACATGATTCAAGAATGTATTGTTTTCTGGAAGTTTTTGAAATCAAATTGAAAGGAAGAGCAAAAATATAGTTTTTAGATATGAGATAATATATTAGTTACAAGCACTATATAAAGGTAAAGAATGTGAAAGAATATGAATAGTAATAATAATTGTTATAGGTGACGGTTGAGTATGAGAAGAAGTGGTAAAAAATTAAATATTTAATTGAAGAGTTATGGCTGGAGAATCCGAACAGTTCCTTTTTTCCAGAGGTTTACTACGTGAAGTACAAATTAACTTTTTATAGAATGTTTTCCCTATATCTTTAGATTACGTATGGTGCCCATCTTTCTTTATCGAGATTAATATTAGTGCATCTCTTTTTTCGAGACTGTTGTTGTATCACTGTAGATAGAATATTAATTACTTCATTTAATTCAGTGTAATTAATATAGTATTTTTATAAGATGTGATATACGCGAACTGATCTCAGGGTCGCAGTGCTAATCTACTTTGTAACTTATAAAAAATCTGTTACATAAGGCATGCGAAAAAGGATTGCGACTTTGGTCGCAGTGCTGAAAAAAGATTGCGACCTTGGTCGCTGTTTTGAACGAGGTCGCAGTGCTGAACGATAGCATGTTTCGTCTGTTATTTTTATGGGAATAAGGAATGCAATTAGGGTCGCAGACGTGATATAAAAAAGGAATTCGACTAGGATCGCAGACGTGATATAAAAAAGTTTTTGTTATACTATGACTGCGACTAGTGCCGCAGTCGTCATATAAATTGAAAGTTATATTGTATTAATTATGCGACGATGGTCGCAATATTCGAAAGTTTTATTATACTATGACTGCAAATACGATCGCAGACTTTATAAAATGGTAAGAATTCTGTTACATAAGGCATGTGAAAAAAGACAGCGTCTGTCGTCGGAGTGCTGAACGATATCATGTTTCGTCTGTAGTAAAATTAAGAATTTTATACTGTAGATATATTCAGCTGAAAATTCTGTAGGTAAATTTTGTTTGTGGATGAGTTTATGCTAGTTTAGAAGTAAAATAGGGGTATTTTTGTCAATTTGTTCACGATTGTTTAGGCGGGATTTTTTTGATTTTTTTGGCGCCTACAGTCTCGGCCGATATGTGGCATATATTCAGCCACGTCACCGCCGGCTGAGAAACTCTCTCAGCCGTCGGCTGAGGTACAGTAACCCCTATATATATATATGGGGTTCCTGCATCTCAGCCGGCGTGATTTATATCAGCCACAAATTTGACGAAACGTTAGGTGCTAAAAAGACAAAATATCCCACTCAAAAAGGCCATCAATCACTTTATCGCTGTCGAATGACTAAAATGCCCTCAGTTTCACTTTTGACCTGGCGAAAAATATTCCTCCCAAAAAAATTACAGATCTGAAATTTGAGTTTTTCAAACCAAAAAAATTACAGATCTTGATTTCTAAATTTCTGAATCATCCACATCAAATTAAATTTATAAAATAAGATCTGATCAAGATGATGAGTAATAAAGCATCTGCCGAAAAGGTTAAAAAAACTGTGAAAACCCTAGATTATTGGGTGCCCTAGCAAAAATTTATGGTTTTTTCAGAATGTTTTTGAAAACTTTTGTATTTATAGACATTTTCACCTTTTTAATATCAATTCGCTTTAGATCATTGTCTCATCCCTAAAAAAAATTTGATTTCATTGTTGAATTTTAAAAATTAAAATTCAATTGAAAATTTCAATTAAAATGAGTTTTTTATTAAAATTTTGAACTTTCTAATTTCAAAAATCATTTTAGAATTTTTTTTAAAAGAATGTGACCATGGTCACATTAATTTTCAAAATATTTTTATTTTTGAAAATTGTTTTAATCACAATTCAACCGCTTACTGCGACTTTGAAATAGTTTTTTTTTTTTAATTTTTTGTTTTCAGAAACTGCAATCGAAGTCGCAGTTTGTGAAAAATAATTTTTTGGATTTAAAATTTTTTTAACAATTTCCCAAATTTTGTACTGTTAAGAACGCTGCGAAGAGACCGTATTATTTTTTAACATCATTTTCACTTTTTAAATTTATTTCATTTTGCACTACGACCTTGATCGCAATTTGTTTATCTTTTTTTTTCATTTTTGCGACAAGGGTTGCAGTCTTTTTTTATTAATTAAGCTAAATAAGATAATGTGACTGTGGTCGCAATTTTATGAAACAAGGATCGCAGTCTTTTGAAACAGCGACAAAGATCTCATATGTTAAGTAATTAAGTTAATTAGAAGGCTGTGACTGTCGCAGTCTTATGTTACAGCAATTCGTTTAAGAAAGTTTTGTTTGATAACACTGTGATCTTGGTCGCAATCTTTTGTAATTTATATTTCAAGTTGCGACCAAGGTCGTAGTCCTTTTATTAATAAAGTTATTTATAAATACTACGATCGAGTCTTTATTTAAAATGGACTTATATTTTTAATGTTTCTGCATCAGTAGTTAGGCAAGAAGTGAAGGTTCATCCAATGAGATCGAGCGTAAGTCAATGTGCGAATTAATTAGAAAATTCAAAAACATATTCATCTACATTTCGTGAATGTAATGAAGGAGAGTCATTTAGTATAATTTTCATAGAATTTTACAATGAGAAATTTGGTGGTGATAAAGGGCTAAAATCAAACATCAATGTTTTGAAGATTGTAGACCAGTATGATAGGGACTCAAGGACCTTTCTAATCGGTGTTAGATAAATCGAACTAACAGTAGAGGATGTTGCCCCAACCTTTAGTTTACCTATCAACATGGCAGATTTCATAATGTATAAGACTTGTACATTGAAGCTGTCATTAAATATTATTTCTCAAGAAGATCACAAAATATCTATTGAATATGCTTTGCATGATTTTCTGGTGAAAAAAATGAGGACAACTAAATAAATGTTACAAAGGATGAGCAGCTGGAGCAGAAAGTGACATTAAATGAAATTATAAAAGACAGACAAAGACTTGCAACACAGGACTTCACAACTTTGATCATTTGTATATATCAGCAACTCTCTTCTTCTCTGGCAGTAATGCACAAAGCCATAGTATTTAGTGGAGAAAATTGCTAATATTCAGCTGATGAAGACCATTTGTGTTGGGCTAAAACTGTGTGGTAGTTCCTTCTTGAATCCATGGACATTTTAAGGCATACTACAGTTAAACTGCAAGGATGCTCATTGCAAATTCTTTTAAGTATAAATTATATATTTGCTAAAAATTGTCATAAATTACTTATATATGGACACTGATTGTATAAACTGATATACTAATACCTGTTGTAGTATTGGCTACGTGAAAAGACTGAAATTTTTGAGAAAAAAGAGAATAGAGGAAAAAACTCCTAGGACAGTAAGATGGGACCTCCACAATATTAGCAAAGCCCAACTTGAAATCAATTTAACAGATATTGAAGAAGAAATGTTAGTATAAAACAACAATATACAAATTCTGTCTGCAATTTTGTTTAAAAAAATAAATTTTAGCTAGAGTATTATTTATTCACAATAATTTGATGTTTTTTTGATGATTGTGACTATAGTCGCAATTTAAAAAAGACATTAAAACATTAAATTAAATTTTAATAGGACTGTGACTTTGGTCACCGTCTTGGTAAAACAAATAGTTTGAAGATGAATTTCATACTGCGACTAGGTCACAGTACTTAATTGTACCTGATAGTTAATTATTTTGACTGTGACCAAAATCGCAGTCTTGATGAAAAGTACAACTTTTGTATTTTTTTACTAAAAGATTAGTTTATATATTGATATGTTTTACATGACTTTCAGGTTTTAAATCGGATGGCCAACATTTTCAATAATTAAAATTATGATAGGCCTTACTGCTGAAGAAGAAAAAGAGAAGAATTATGATGAAAATATTGAAGCTGACATATCTGAGGAATAAGAACCTGTGAAAATAGTTGAGAAGAGTATATAAGAACCAACTATTATAGGTTATTTTCTAGAACCCCTGTACAAAAGAGCTGATGAACTAGATATTCTGAGGAATGAAAATATTTATCTGAAGAACAGATTTTATGAGCTAGAAAGAAAAATTGAAAAAATGTAAGATGAGAAATCTAAATAAAGAAATAAAAAACAGAGAGAGAAAAGAGAAAAAAGAAAATTAAGAAAACAAAAACAAAAGATGAAGGTGAAGGAGGAGGAAGAAAAGCTGTTAAGAGCAGTCAACGTTGAGAAGGATGAGGAGGAAAAGAGGAAGAAGGAGAAGGAGGAGCAAGAGAAGGAGAAGAGGAAAAAGGAGAGAAGATAAAAAAGGAGATAGAGGAGAAGGGGAGAGGAAGATGGAAGAGGAGTAGAAAGGAAGGAGCAGGAGGAAAAATAGCAGAAGAGAAAGGAAGAGGAGAATGAGAAGAGTAAAAAGGAGGAGGAGGAGGAGGGAGGAAGGTCGAGAAGAAGAGGAGTAAAGAGGAGAAGTGGAGCGGGAGAAAGAGAATAAAAAGAAGGAAGAGGAGGATATGAAGCATGAAAAAGTGAGATAAGTATTGCAGGTTCTGATTGTCCAAGTACTCTAAACTTAACTCAACAAATACTTGATATTCAGAAAGACAAAGCTTTAGAGGAAAAAGTAAAACAACATACTCCTATGTTGGTTGAAAAAGAAGCTTTTAAAAGGAAAACTGTGAATGTCTTAAAACGATCAATAAAGAGGGGAGTCAAAGTACGCAAGCCTACATAAATATATCATGATGACTCCGATTTTTTTTATCCAAAAAAAGAAGAAATCAATTCACGAGACTATTCCATAGGCTGAGGCACAATTTCTGACCCTGACTTTGACACAGCAAAGAAAGACGACAATCAATCGAAAAATAGAGATCTAAATGAACGTATTATCTACACATGACTGTAGCCCAAAAACCAGCACTCATCAAAAAAATTTAAAAAGCACACCTCCTCTGAAGTTATTTTTTCTTTCTTTTTTTAAATTTTCCTTCTAACTTCTGAAAAAATGTTGAATTAATATAACTGAGACCAAGATCGCAGTTTAAATATAATCATCAAATTCATAATTTATTAAGAATTAATTAATAGTTTAACTTTAAAAATTTTATTTTTGCAGTGCTATTGCATATTTGGATTCTGATAATGCAATACATCTTGCTAGAAATGATATAGAGGATCTACTGTTCAAGAGAGATTTAGATTTTAATGTCATTCGTTTTTACGTAAAGCACCTTAAAAATAGGAGTGAATTGAAAAGCTTATTTTTTTGCGGTGAAGCTTGGTAATCTTATCTTTCATTCTTTAATTTTTTTCCTTTATAAAATAGTATAATATGTAATACTGTGACCTTGAATGAGACATTGCGACATTGGTCATAGTTATTATTATTCATCCTAAATAAGATGATTACGACATTGGTCGAGGTTATTATTCATCTTGAATAATATGACTGTGACATTGATCGCAGTTATTATTACTCAGCCTGAATAAGTTGACTGCGACCATGATTGCAGTTATTATTCTTCTTGAATAAGATAACTGCGACCTTGATTGCAGTTTTTCTTGTTCATCCTGAATAAGATGACTGCGGCCTTTGTCGCAGTATTTTAACACTTCAATGACATTGTATTCGTATTACTTCAGATATTAATAATGCATTATATTATTAATCTTTTAATATTTGTATGGTCTTATTTTGACAGTACGGTATTGTATTTAAAAATAGAGATCTGGAAGAATATTTCATTAAGAACAACTAAAAGACTGGACTAGTGATACGCATTATATGTTCTTCCCGATCAATCATAAACACAGATTGATGATGCTGGATTCCACTAGACCTTTTAGTTTTCGATTGATAAACACAAGTGATTTTTTTATAACTTTTTGGTTCTTATGGATAAATCAAGCAACATCTTAAACTGTACCAGACAGATGCTAGAACAATGGTAAGTTAAACTTGATCTTAGATTCTCATTTACTTTGATTTAATGGCATTAAAACTGAATGTTATTTATTTCTTTTGTAAATGCAGAAAGAAAGAATGTTACAAATATTTGAACAAGATTTCAATAAAAGATGAAGAAAACTTATATAAAATATGCAAAATGTCCCCAATAGGCTAACATGTATATTTAATTTATAAGTCTTAAATAAATTAATTTCTTATTTATATTTAAAAATTTTAATCTCATATATACATTTTTCTGTATATTTCCTGTGCTGATTGCGCTGTATATGTATGCAAATACATTGAAAGTATAGCATTTGAAAGTCCTTCAGCAGTTGACGTTGTAACGAATAAGGCTATATAGAAGTTAAGAAGTTACTTGCAGACAAGGCAAAAAGTTGGGATGAAAAAACAGAAAAAATTAAAAGAATGATATTTGAAGATTAACATGTAACATTTTTTTGTATTATGAATGTACATGAAAATATTATTTATGAGTGTTATTGTTTAACAGATACTAAATATAAAATATGAATTTTTTTAATATACTATTTATAAAGCATATTTGTTGGTCAACTTCAGCGAATTTTTGTACATTTTTTGCACGTGTTATGGACTGCGACCATAGTCGTTGTTTTTTATTTTGCAAATATAATAAAGTCTGTGACCAAAGTCACATTTGCTAAATCAGCCAACCGCATTGACTATCAAAATTATGACATAAGTCGCAATGCACATACATTATAACAATTGCTCTCATTTAAGCACTGCGATCACAGTCATAGTCTTTAATTACATACAACCTATACTACACAGAGTAATTTTAAAAAATATTATTTCAGTTAGCACTGGGACGATGATCGCATTTTATAAAAATAATTTGGGTGTGCGACACAGTTCACAAAATTCATTATATTGTATACTGTATGTGTATTACGACCTTGGTCCTATACTGAATAAACCAAGTCGCAGTTCTTGAATGCGACTCAGGACACACTGATTAAAAGTTATATACGATACTGCGATCATGGTCACAGTCTTTAAGTTGGTCGCTATCCCTATAATTAAGTATAGGGCTGCTCCCTATTCAACATAAATGTGATCTTTTACAATAAATCATGAAACTGCGACTAAGGTCGCAGTCACAACCATATTGGCAATATATTCAAATAATTCAAAAACAGCGACCATAGTCGCAGTTCAAAAAGTTAACTAAAAAAAATCGTATATATGATCATTGTCACAGTGCTCATAAAAAAGAGTAAGTTTCACTATATTGAAACAAATTAACAAAATACAACATACTAAATTGGTAATATAAAATGAAAAGTTATTAATGTAATAAAACCTACAGAATAGGTACAATGAATAACAAATATTTATATTATATTGAATTGCGACTCAGGTCGCATTTTAGTGATATCCTTTTCTACATTAAAACTGTAACCTTGGTTGCATTCCTCGCCAGCGATGTAAAAAATAACTCTTTCTTCAATCTCGATTGCTGCGATTTGATACTATTTCTTCTGCAAATAAAAAACAAAAGTTCAATTCATGTGATAATGAAAATAACGTGCATGATACAAAAATTTTATAAAAAAAGGATTATGTAAATGTTTGAAATCAAATGATATATAAGAAATTGTCATATCAATAATGGATAACCAGTCCGTAATGACCCAACTATTGACAGTTTTTACATTTATAGTGCTTCACCTCCTTCTGTGATAGAGAATCTTCAAATACAGATTTTATCCTGGATGCACTTTTAGGCCTATCCTTTGTGTAGACAGAGGACCAAGTGGATCGCGTATGTCAATTCTCCACCATCTCTCAATACCACAACTAAAGAATTAAACCAACATTAGTTTCAGTTTGCGATGAATGATCATTTAATGTCTTGAATTTGAAGTCATCACTGGTTTCTATAGCAAGTCTTTTCACACACCATCCAACTTGGAAAGATGAATATTCGAATCAGACGCCATTTCGAGAATTGCATAAAATTGAATTGAATTGTCTACAATCTAACAGTTCCTCGAATACCATGATCTGGAAAAGATTTCAAACCATGTTCAATTACAACATTCTAGTAACGAGCATCCAGTCTTTATCTTTGTACATATATAAGATTTTAATATATGTGTAATATGATTGCGCTATAAGATGTACAGAATATGTCTACAAATGATCTCCTTGGTTTCAAATAAGACAACTACAAAAAACATGAAGTTCGCCACAATTCTCTTAACTAACCTTGTCCAATAGCCTTTTGATTCAAAAAATCACCAGCCAGGTAAGTTATTCTTGAGCCTTTATGTTTCAACTGTTCAGAAAACAGTGTCATTATAACTGCCCATTCTTTTCGAAACAATTGAAAATCTTCCTGGTATAAAACTTCAAAACTTGAATCTTAGATGGATTTGATGTACAATTAGGCACACAATTCAAACACAGAAAGTCTTCTTGAGATTCAGCTCTACGACGTGCAGTGACAACTTTATCGTATTGGTAGATAAACTCAACAAGTTTTGTGTTTGCATCCACAAACCTGTCAAAAAGAAATTAATACTTTCAAATCTTTGACTAATTATCATTCCAGCATAAAAAATATACTTTAGATAAGCATTAACCCTATGTGTACGCAATTTGTACATCTTTACCAACCAACTGTCTTCCTCTTCGTCTATATGATATTTTTGCTTCATCAATCTCCAATGTTCCTCGCCTGTGCTTATATCAGTGACAAAAGTTGAAATCATGACAAAATCATCTCCATACTTGTTCATCAAGAAAATTTATTGCTCGGCAATGTGTTTCATTGTATGCCAAAACAGTAACGGTGCCGGCAATTTAAAAAAAACTATCTTGATAGCATCGCCTATCTGGGCATCCTGATCAGTAATGATCACCTTTGGTGCAACTTCGCGCATGCATTTGAGCCATTTATTGAAAAGCTAAACAAATGTATCCCTTTGCTCATTTACGAGCAATGCACAATCGAACAAAATAGACTGTCAATGATGATTCACTTCAGTGAATGGAGTAAAGGGCAGTTCAAGTGATTAGTCTTGTATGTTGTGTCAAAGACCATCACATCAGAAAAACTTAAATAAGAAGATATTACTCTTTTATCAGCCCAAAAGACACTTCTTTGTGTACTGCATGATCAACCTCACTGGCAAAGAAAAAAATCTGGATCTGACTCTGCTTTCTCTTGAAATATTTGATGATAGAAATAAACTCCTGCCCAATATTATTTCTCCCGTGCCGAATAAAATCAATGACTTGTTATGAACTTACTTGTTCACAACCTTGTCCATGATTTATTACATTAACAACACGGGCAATGTTAGGAGGCATTCCTACATCAACCAAATTGGTTATAATGTTTCTGCTCATCTTTGATCAATGTGTCTGATGAGAGTAAAAGTGATGGACCTTATCCGACCTTGATAAATCATGCGAATGTGAATCAACAAACTTGATAACTACCCAAAACCTTCTGTCTGGTAATAAACGCAAACGAATATGCATCTCAGCCGGACACTGAACTCCAGTATCAATATGACAGTTGACAGTAAGCCTTTCTTGTCTTTTATCACCCAATTTCTTCACACCCTCCTTATTGCAACAATACTTTTCACAATTAACTTCATGCGGAGGCCTCCGTAATTTATCTATTCCTTTTTTTCTCACGCCAAACCGTTGTTCCTTGCATAAGCATTGTAAAAGTTATATGCTTCATCATCTGTTGCAAATTCATGTCCTAAAAAAATAACTACGCTTCCAAACATTTCAACATGCAAATTCATTTCCTACCAAAAATTATTATATTAAATAAGAAATAATTGAGAAAAGCAACATAAATATAATAATAAATACTGCGATCTTAGTCGCACTACCAAATATTTGAGGAATGTAGTCGCACTATTATAGATGTTTATAATATTACAAAAAGTATTTTATTAAATACTACGACTATTGTCGCAGTCTTTAAATAATTAATGACTATAAGATAGAAACTTTAATATAATAAAGGACCGCGACTAAGGACCGCGACTAAGGTCGCAGTTTAAAAATTGTGAAAATATTTATTAAAAACTGTAATACCTCTAATCTAAAATACTGTATTTTATTTTTCTAAAGTATTTATTTTATTTTACTGGTGATATTATTATTATTATTGTATTATTATTGTTAATTATTATTATGATATTGTTAATCACTATTAATAGTATTATTATTTTAATCCAAGCCCAATAGTCAAGCCTATTCTCCTTTTCATTTCATTTTATTTTCCTTTTATGCTAAGCCCACTTGAGCCAAGCCCACTTCTTATTTTCATTCTTTTTCCCCTTTCTCTATTTTTGTCTAAGCCCATAAGCCCACTATCTATTTTTCTCATTCTTCATATTATTTATTTCTTTTAATTAAAGCCCAAACCCATTAGCATGAGATTCTTACCTATTAACCCAAAACTCAATTCTAATCCTAACCCTAATCTTATTTTCAAAATCATGATCTTAATAAATCCTAATCCAAATCCAATCTAGAATCTAATTTAAATATTTAATTCCAATCCAATTTTCCATCCTAATCCTATCTTACTAAATTAAGCAATCTAGCCTAATTAGAGTCCAGGTTCAAAGAACCTAAACATTTCTTCCTCTTCTACCTCAAGAGAAGCCTTAATCCAACTCTATCCACCTTCGTCCTTCTTTCTCCTCATAAACAAAGGATCCAGATCTTGAAGTGCAAATTGAGGAGCATGCTAGGGGATCAAAAATTAAGTAAGTAATGTATTTTATCAAAATTTATTTGATATAAATTTGTTTATTAAAATCATGTCCATACCAAGATCTTCATGAATATTTTTATGTATCAAAACATAACCAACAATCTAACAAAAGTACATATGAAGATCTATCAATTTATAATTTTTAATTTATATTTTTTTCTGAAATTTTGTTTATAACAAAGAATAAAAAAATAAAAAATAAAAAAAAAAAGACCTTGCCTGCTCTCGGCCAATGGCCGAGAGCCTGCAGCAGGCCACCCGGGTGCAACCGCACCCGGGTCAATTTAGTGCACAGTGGGATGGGCCGGCCCACTGTGCACACACCCTCTTTATTTAAAAAAAAAAAAAATTAAAAGGTTTGCAGGCCGGACCAGATCCGGCCTGGCCTGGGCGGGCCTGGCCCGGGTCTGGCCGGGCTGGGCTGCACCAGAGCAGCCAGAGCAAAAAAAAAAAAAAAAAAAAAAAAAAAAAAAAAGGAAAGGAAACAAGGAATCTGGACCAGGCCTGGGTCCAGCCTGGTCCAGCCCGGCCTGTACATGGGCCTGGGTTTGGGCTTGTGGTTAAATAAAGAAAAGAAAAGGGAAGAAGAAAGAAAGAAAGGTGAACTTGCAATTAAAATAAATTATTAAAAAAAATATCAAAATAAAATAGATAAAAATATAAATATATTTTATAACACTTCTAATTTCTATGATAAAGTTTTAGACATATAGCAACATGAAATTAAATTCAAATCACCCACTTTAAAACCATATTCCTTAATGGTAAAATCTAGACCTTGTTGAATATCTTAATGATTTAAGCTTATTAAAAGTCTAACACAAAAATTAGAGATTGGTTTAAATTAAACCTACTAAATTCACTAAACCTAAAGAATCATATTTCTAACCCCTAAACTAATTATCAAGATTTAAACTTCTTAAAATATTCTTTTAACATCTAACAATTTATATTGAAATAATTTATGTAGATTTACTGGAGCCTTATGATTTCAGTGCTTTGGATTTGCGATTGAGCTCAAGTGAGTGTCTCTCTCTCTCTCTTTCTCTCTCTTTATTTATTAATGATCGCAAATATTATTTTATATGTGATGTAAATTGTTGAGTAGATTTCTTATGTGACATGTTTATGTGTGGAGATCATCGAGCGTGGGGGTGAACGGTCATCTCCTGTTATTTTACATGTTGGGTGTATAGAGATATGATATGCATGACTATTGATACATGTTAGAACCCTCATGTTTGTCCTATGTATATCTAGAGTATTGTTGTAGACATATCAGGATGTAGCATGAGGGTATTTGAGATGGATATTAGTGGTAATGACTTGATCTAATAGAACTTAGATGCATGTATATGTTGTGATACCGAATATTGGGATATCATGTTTAATCTTAATAAAAGTGTGAACACTTGAGGATTTGGGAATCAGATTAAATTGTTAGAGTGAAAGAGCTGAGCTTGATTATAGTTATATGTTGGTACGCCAATTATTATATCAGATTTCTTATTGTGTATTGATACTAGATGATTATGGAACTATTGTAATCATTTCTTGATTGTATTGACTTTGGATTGACCTGGGACTTGTGCTATTCATATTAAATGGTGATCAGAGATTAGACAATAATATTATAAGTTGAGTATATGAGGACTATCAGATGATATGTTATTAATGCTAAGTATCAGAAGTAACTATTCTATGTTGCAGCTATTTGAGGACATGTAAGTTATGATTCTACTTTACTTAAAGATTAGAGTTCTTGATGATTAGATGGTACATGGACTATTTCAGAGTTGGACTGTGATTTGGACTGGACTTGAGGTATAGAGGACAGTTGACATATTTTATGTAGAGGACCTCTTGACTTGATATTCTCTCATTGATAATAACTTAGTTGATAATTCATTCAGATATTGAGGTTGACTTGTTACGATGTTCTTTGAGGATGTCTCCTATTCAGATATGATTGGAGTATGCGTTTGACTTGTTGATCTTGAGGACATGCATAGTTATTGATTACACCTATTGATAGAGATTGAATTGTGACGATGGTAATCTAGTCGATATTAACGATCTATACCTTGGAGTTGATAACAGTTAGTAATTGATCTCAGTTATTGGTGGTTATAGGACTAGAACATATTGGTGTTGAGTGAGAGGATTAATTACAGATTCATTGATATGGTAGTTTACCGTTCGGCTTACACTGATACGGACTGATACTTAACGATTTGCAAGGATAGTATTGGGAATATAGTTGATGCAAGGTTCTCAATATCGGATATCGGAATCGTATCGGATGGGGGTTTTTCATATCGGATATCGATATCGGGGGAGATATCGGGGATACGCGCGCATATCGGGCGTTCATATTAGACACTATATATAATGAAATATTGATAATTAAGAGTTAGTTTAGGGTTATACATATCATCTATCTTATAAAATGATGTAATATGCTTGCAGAGACAGTAAAAATGATATACATTTGCATGCAGTCGTGCAATAAATAAGTTATTTCATATCAGGTGATATATCGGACGATTTATCGGCCAATATCGGGAAATTTATCGGGCGATATTTCAAATATCGGTCGTTTTTTTGCTGCAAACGATATGGCGAACGATTTTCCCATATCGTATCGGCAGCAGGCAAAAAAGGAGATATCGGACGATATCTCGGTCGTATCGGCCGATATTTAAAACAGGGAGTTGATGGAATAATTAATGATATCTCTTTAGTGTGGATGGGTGAGATTATGATCAGCTTTAGTTAAGACTGATTATTGAGCAGTAGTTAGACTGTTACTGTTATTTTTATCCATGTTATTGAAGTTACTGGAAATGATTGTTTGACCGTAACCACGGTACAGTCCTATTGTTCATCGTATACACGGTTACTGTTACTGTTCACTGTTACTGATATTGTTTACCGTGTATACGATCACTGATTGACTGTTACTGTACTGTTATTGTTACTGTCACCGTATCGTCCCAGTATTCTAGAGAACATGGACATTGACTGATTTAACTGAATTGAATGAATAATAATGTAAATGGACAACTTACACTGGGATTGGGGAAATTGATGGAGGAGACAGCGTCTGTATTTTGGGTGGACCTAGGATACAGGTTGCGCAGCCGAGATACGGTTCCACTGCAGGGTTCCGGGGGATGACTGACATCCCATCTGTTTACTGTTCCACAGTGTTACTGTGAGTTTACTGTTCCACAGTGATACTGTGAGTACTGTTACTGTTACTGACTACCTGGCGGTAGGGCCTGGTTCAGCGCCAGGCATCTGGGCCGTGGTCCCGGGTATGTACGGACCCACCTAAAGCATGGGCAAAGTCTCTTCCACTGATTTCAATAACTTAGGACTCTGATTGACACGTGTAGTAGGCGTAGTATGGGATGCGCCTATTACAGGTGGCAATTGGTGTTCGCTGACATAATTACTAATAAACTGTTATTGTATTGTGACTGACCACAATCACCTGACTGTACATTTATATCACTGTGATAGACTTATACTATAAACCTGACCAGACTTGGATGTCAACCTAGTGACATGTGGTAGATTACACGCCTTGACATTGATTGCTTGTCTACTGTTGAGACAGTTGTCTTTTACCTTTATTCATGTTGTTACCATGTATTTTACTGTTCAGTTATTTATCTTATTATTTAGTTTCTTTTATCTACAGTTGCTCTTATTACTATTTTGCACATGGTTTCTTCTGCACGAGCTGTTTTCCCTTTACACACACACTCATTATGGTCGCGTTCTGACGACCCTGGGTTTGCACGTCCAGCTATTGGACGATTGTTCTAATGTGCAGGTATTCGATGAGACGGTACGCCTTGCGAGGAGCTTGGGTCCTCTCCCTTTGATTCTGGTACACTTGCATTTTATTCTTGTTATTATTCTTTGTTCCTATATATCACCTTTGACTTCTGTTCAGCTGCCATTTTCTTTCTGTTGTTCATTGCTATCATGTGTAGTCTTATATGTATTATTGCAGTGGTCCTTGATTATTATAGTTCTGATTATAGCTTGTTCAGGTTACAATTTAGGCTTAGCGCGTATACGTGGGGTATTTTTCCTTGCGTATATGCGTCGCCATAACGTCTCCGTATCTTTAGGATCGGGGGCGTTACAGAGTGGTATCAGAGCCAGGTTCGACATAAAGGAGAACCTAGTTCCTACCTGTAACCTGAGACAGTTATGTTGACACTGCAATATACATATACTATTCACGTGATAATATTGACTCCATTTGGAAATTGATCGTCCTCCCTTTGGAACTCCGTTCTTGATCTGTTGATATTCATGATTCAAACACTCCAATTAGAGTGATTTGGATGTCCATCTTGATTTCTATCCTCTTTCCGATTCTATTTCCCTATTTTTGTCTCTTGAGATTGGTCTCTCTGTATTGAAGCCAGTAGTAAAGATCAGAGCGCGCAGCGGAAGCATAGTGGAATCATGATGTACTCAGAAGCGACGTGAAAGCTTGTTCGTTTTCTCTCTTGATTCTAATTTTCTAACATTCCCTACCTTATCGAAATTTCGAGGACGAAATTTTTATTAAGGTGGGTAGAATGTAATACCTCTAATCTAAAATACTGTATTTTATTTTTCTAAAGTATTTATTTTATTTTACTGGTGATATTATTATTATTATTGTAATTATTATTGTTAATTATTATTATGATATTGTTAATCACTATTAATAGTATTATTATTTTAATCCAAGCCCAATAAGTCAAGCCTATTCTCCTTTTCATTTCATTTATTTTCTTTTCATGCTAAGCCCACTTGAGCCAAGCCCACTTCTTATTTTCATTCTTTTTCCCCTTTCTCTATTTTTGTCTAAGCCCATAAGCCCACTATCTATTTTTCTCATTCTTCATATTATTTATTTCTTTTAATTAAAGCCCAAACCCATTAGCATGAGATTCTTACCTTTAACCCAAAACTCAATTCTAATCCTAACCCTAATCTTATTTTCAAAATCATGATCTTAATAAATCCTAATCCAAATCCAAATCTAGAATCTAATTTAAATATTTAATTCCAATCCAAATTTCCATCCTAATCCTATCTTACTAATTAAGCAATCTAGCCTAATTAGAGTCCAGGTTCAAAGAACCTAAACATTTCTTCCTCTTCTACCTCAAGAGAAGCCTTAATCCAACTCTATCCACCTTCGTCCTTCTTTCTCCTCATGAACAAAAGGATCCAGATCTTGAAGTGCAAATTGAGGAGCATGCTAGGGGATCAAAATTAAGTAAGTAATGTATTTTATCAAAATTTATTTGATATAAATTTGTTTATTAAAATCATGTCCATACCAAGATCTTCATGAATATTTTTATGTATCAAAACATAACCAACAATCTAACAAAAGTACATATGAAGATCTATCAATTTATAATTTTTAATTTATATTTTTTTCTGAAATTTTGTTTATAACAAAGAAATAAAAAAAAAAAAAAAAGACCTTGCCTGCTCTCGGCCATGGCCGAGAGCCTGCAGCAGGCCACCCGGTGCAACCGCACCCGGGTCAATTTAGTGCACAGTGGGATGGGCCGGCCCACTGTGCACACACCCTCTTTATTTAAAAAAAAAAAAAAATTAAAAGGTTTGCAGGCCGGACCAGATCCGGCCTGTCCTGGGCGGGCCTGGCCCGGGTCTGGCCGGGCTGGGCTGCACCAGAGCAGCCCAGAGCAAAAAAAAAAAAAAAAAAAAAAAAAGAAAGGAAAACAAGGAATCTGGACCAGGCCTGGGTCCAGCCTGGTCCAGCCCGGGCCTGTACATGGGCCTGGGTTTGGGCTTGTGGTTAAATAAAAAGAAAGAAAAAGGGAAGAAGAAAGAAAGAAAGGTGAACTTGCAATTAAAATAAATTATTAAAAAAAATATCAAAATAAAATATGAAAAATATAAATAATATTTTATAACACTTCTAATTTCTATGATAAAGTTTTAGACATATAGCAACATGAAATTAAATTCAAATCACCCACTTTAAAACCATATTCCTTAATGGTAAAATCTAGACCTTGTTGAATATCTTAATGATTTAAAGCTTATTAAAAGTCTAACACAAAAATTAGAGATTGGTTTAAATTAAACCTACTAAATTCACTAAACCTAAAGAATCATATTTCTAACCCCTAAACTAATTAATCAAGATTTAAACTTCTTAAAATATTCTTTTAAACATCTAACAATTTATATTGAAATAATTTATGTAGATTTACTGGAGCCTTATGATTTCAGTGCTTTGGATTTGCGATTGAGCTCAGGTGAGTGTCTCTCTCTCTCTTTCTCTCTCTTTATTTATTAAATGATCGCAAATATTATTTTATATGTGATGTAAATTGTTGAGTAGATTTCTTATGTGACATGTTTATGTGTGGAGATCATCGAGCGTGGGGGTGAACGGTCATCTCCTGTTATTTTACATGTTGGTGTATAGAGATATGATATGCATGACTATTGATACATGTTAGAACCCTCATGTTTGTCCTATGTATATCTAGAGTATTGTTGTAGACATATCAGGATGTAGCATGAGGGTATTTGAGATGGATATTAGTGGTAATGACTTGATCTAATAGAACTTAGATGCATGTATATGTTGTGATACCGAATATTGGGATATCATATTTAATCTTAATAAAAGTGTGAACACTTGAGGATTTGGGAATCAGATTAAATTGTTAGAGTGAAAGAGCTGAGCTTGATTATAGTTATATGTTGGTACGCCAATTATTATATCAGATTTCTTATTGTGTATTGATACTAGATGATTATGGAACTATTGTAATCATTTCTTGATTGTATTGACTTTGGATTGACCTGGGACTTGTGCTATTCATATTGAATGGTGATCAGAGATTAGACAATAATATTATAAGTTGAGTATATGAGGACTATCAGATGATATGTTATTAATCCTAAGTATCAGAAGTAACTATTCTATGTTGCAGCTATTTGAGGACATGTAAGTTATGATTCTACTTTACTTAAAGATTAGAGTTCTTGATGATTAGATGGTACATGGACTATTTCAGAGTTGGACTGTGATTTGGACTGGACTTGAGGTATAGAGGACAGTTGACATATTTTATGTAGAGGACCTCTTGACTTGATATTCTCTCATTGATAATAACTTAGTTGATAATTCATTCAGATATTGAGGTTGACTTGTTACGATGTTCTTTGAGGATGTCTCCTATTCAGATATGATTGGAGTATGCGTTTGACTTGTTGATCTTGAGGACATGCATAGTTATTGATTACACCTATTGATAGAGATTGAATTGTGACGATGGTAATCTAGTCGATATTAACGATCTATACCTTGGAGTTGATAACAGTTAGTAATTGATCTCAGTTATTGGTGGTTATAGGACTAGAACATATTGGTGTTGAGTGAGAGGATTAATTACAGATTCATTGATATGGTAGTTTACCGTTCGGCTTACACTGATACGGACTGATACTTAACGATTTGCAAGGATAGTATTGGGAATATAGTTGATGGAATAATTAATGATATCTCTTTAGTGTGGATGGGTGAGATTATGATCAGCTTTAGTTAAGACTGATTATTGAGCAGTAGTTAGACTGTTACTGTTATTTTATCCATGTTATTGAAGTTACTGGGAAATGATTGTTTGACCGTACCACGGTACAGTCCTATTGTTCATCGTATACACGGTTACTGTTACTGTTCACTGTTACTGATATTGTTTACCGTGTATACGATCACTGATTGACTGTTACTGTACTGTTATTGTTACTGTCACCGTATCGTCCCAGTATTCTAGAGAACATGGACATTGACTGATTTAACTGAATTGAATGAATAATAATGTAAATGGACAACTTACACTGGGATTGGGGAAATTGATGGAGGAGACAGCGTCTGTATTTTGGGTGGACCTAGGATACAGGTTGCGCAGCCGAGATACGGTTCCACTGCAGGGTTCCGGGGATGACTGACATCCCATCTGTTTACTGTTCCACAGTGTTACTGTGAGTTTACTGTTCCACAGTGTTACTGTGAGTTTACTGTTCCACAGTGATACTGTGAGTACTGTTACTGTTACTGACTACCTGGCGGTAGGGCCTGGTTCAGCGCCAGGCATCTGGGCCGTGGTCCCGGGTATGTACGGGACCCACCTAAAGCATGGGCAAAGTCTCTTCCACTGATTTCAATAACTTAGGACTCTGATTGACACGTGTAGTAGGCGTAGTATGGGATGCGCCTATTACAGGTGGCAATTGGTGTTCGCTGACATAATTACTAATAAACTGTTATTGTATTGTGACTGACCACAATCACCTGACTGTACATTTATATCACTGTGATAGACTTATAACTATAACCCTGACCAGACTTGGATGTCAACCTAGTGACATGTGGTAGATTACACGCCTTGACATTGATTGCTTGTCTACTGTTGAGACAGTTGTCTTTTACCTTTATTCATGTTGTTACCATGTATTTTACTGTTCAGTTATTTATCTTATTATTTAGTTTCTTTTATCTACAGTTGCTCTTATTACTATTTATGCACATGGTTTCTTCTGCACGAGCTGTTTCCCCTTTACACACACACTCATTATGGTCGCGTTCTGACGACCCTGGGTTTGCACGTCAGCTATTGGACGATTGTTCTAATGTGCAGGTATTCGATGAGACGGTACGCCTTGCGAGGAGCTTGGGTCCTCTCCCTTTGATTCTGGTACACTTGCATTTTATTCTTGTTATTATTCTTTGTTCCTATATATCACCTTTGACTTCTGTTCAGCTGCCATTTTCTTCCTGTTGTTCATTGCTATCATGTGTAGTCTTATATGTATTATTGCAGTGGTCCTTGATTATTATAGTTCTGATTATAGCTTGTTCAGGTTACAATTTAGGCTTAGCGCGTATATGTGGGGTATTTTTCCTTGCGTATATGCGTCGCCATAACGTCTCCGTATCTTTAGGATCGGGGGCGTTACAAAAACTGTGACCTTAGTCGCATCCTTTAGAATGTTTATTAATATTACGGAAAGTGTTTTATTAATACTGTGACTATTGTCGCAGTACTTAAATAATTAATGACTATAAGATGATAGAAACTTTAACCTATTAAAGGACGGCGACTAAAGTCGCACTGCGTCTAAGGTCGCAGTTTAAAAAAAATATGTTATTATTTATTAAAAACTTGGACCTTAGTCGTATCTTTTTTATAAATTTTTTCTAGGTCACAGTCTCATCTAGGGCATCAAATAATTTTTCAGTCACAATTGCGACAAAGAATAACATAAATAAAAATGAAAAAAACTAACCTCTTGATCCACATCCAAAGATCTTCCTCTTGCTGGATTTGCTATATTCTCTGATGAAGTTGAACCTAATGATAACTGATTCATATTCAGATGGGGAGAAAGGAGGCGAGGTTGATGACGTGACAGGGTGGCAGAAGATGAATTCTGTTTAGGGCTCAACAATAAAATAGACAGGCCAAGAGAAATCTGAAAGAGATCTCGTGATCTAATAGAGATCTAGATCTGCAAACTCAAAATCAATATCTGATCCTGCTTTTGTTAAAATGATATTCTTTACGAATTTGAAATCCAGATTTGACAGTGCGCGGAGATACAGAGAGGGATAGAAATAGTAAAAAAGGGAAAAATAATAATAAAGAATATAAAACTAATTTCACCCCAAGAAAACTGCCTTTTTTGAACAACAGGGGCTTTTAGTAATTTAGTTATTTCCAAAAGCGGGGTTGTCATTAAGATTAACGAAGACCATGGCACATATTGTACTACGTCACCGCGGGCTGAGAGACACTTCTTAGTTGTCGGCTGATATACATTTTTCTGCACACTCACACATACATATATACATATATCTGTGTGTGTGCGTGTGTAAAAATATTCGAGTAAGAACCGGTTTTGTGGAGCTTCGTGTGAACTCCACGATCGGCCACCTCATGGATGATCCGAACCGTTCATCTTGATCTACATATTATAATTAGGCTACCAATGAAAATCACGTAATTTTGAGTTTTTTTACCCATACATCAAATGACATCTTTATTCTATAACTAATATAATGAAATTGTAACCGCTTAATGCATGAGAGAAAGGCTTAAGATCACATGATTTTTCATTGATAGCTTAAATAGAGTATGTAGATTATGATGAACAGTTTGGATTATCTAAGGGGTGGCCGTTCGTGGAGTTCGTATAAAGCTCTCGTAAGAGACTGTTCCCATCAGGATAGTTCACACACACAAAACACAACACCACACACCACACACACCACACACACACACACACAAGAGAGAGAGAGAGACTTGTGTGCTTTTAAAAGGATTTGAGCTCGAATCTTTCCCACTCAAATTCAACCTTCTGACATTTGAATACAAGATCCACTCTGTTGAAGTTGACCTATATTATTTCAAGTATCTATAAATCAAAAATTAAGTATTTTGAATGCTTTTTGCCCATCCATCAAGCGGTGCAAAATGGTGGCCGAAAGTAGTGAGTTGGTTAGATTTACGTCTTTAGACATACAAATTCTCAATTCGGATATTTTCATTATGATCTAAACATTTAAAACCACTACAAACCATTTTTGTTAGGTTTCAAATGTTCTACACCGTTAAACTAACCAACTCACTATTTAGGCCGTTCATTTTTTCCTACTTGATGCTTGGGCAAAAGTGTCCAAAACACTTGATTTTTTATTTATAGATACTTGAAATAATATAGATCAACTTCAACAGAATGGATCTTGTATTCGAATGTCGGATGTCGGTATTTAAGTGAGAAGGATTCGGCTTAAATTTTTTTGAAAGGACACAAGTCTATCTCTACCACACACACTCATAAATATAGACTTGTGTAGTTCCCGAAAGGATTCGAGCCCGAATCTTTCCCACTCAAATACCAACATCCGACATTCAAATATAAAATCCACTCCGTTGAAGTTGATCTATATTATTTAAAGTAATTAAAACTAAAAATCAAGTGTTTTGAATACTTTTTGCCCATCTATCAAGCGGCGCAAAATGAACAGCCAAAAGTAGTGAGTTTTGTAGATGATGTCTTTAGATATACAAATTCTCGATTCGGCCATTTGAACATGATCTAAACATTTAAAAACTCATACAAACCAATTTTTGTTAGGTTTCAAATATTTTACACCGTTAAACTAACCAACTCACTATTTAGGCCATCCGTTTTTCCTATACTTGATGCATGGGAAAAAAGTATTTAAAATACTTAATTTTTTGTTTATAAATACTTGAAATAATATAGATCAACTTCAACAGAGTGGATCTTGTATTCGAATGACGTTGGGTTGTATTTGAGTGTGAAGGATTTGGCAATCCTTCCGGAATGACACAAGTGTGTGTGTGTGTGTGTGTGTGTGTGTGTGTGTGTGTGTAAGGTTAAAATATACCCTATGTGTAACTAACTTAGTTACACACACCCTTTTTCACCACACATTTACAAGATGAGATATAAACAAAAATTAGGATAAATGGTACCGCAAAGTATTAATAACCTATTTAAAAACTATTTTTATATGGTGCAGACCTCTATGTGTAACTTAGTACACATAGGGTATATTGTAACCTTTGTTGGCCCAAAAACTTATCATTCTAGTTTCGATGATGATTAACTCATGTAGTTAAAGTATTAATGGTCTTATTGTGTTTAAGTTTCATATATTGTTCAAGATCTCAGTTAATGCTTAGCTTCACTAAAAGATTCAAAGTCAAGTTTACAGCTAACACATGGTGATTCAAGAGTTCAAGCTTATATAACATATCTACAAATCAAATGGAGTCTAGCTCAGAGAATCAAGTTTGGATCAAGTCTACTTGGAGAAAAGATCTACAAGAAGACTTATCTAGAGTTTGTGAGTTTAGATTTCTTTTAAGAATAGATTAGTTTTGAGTGCTCAAGCTTACACACACAAAAGTTTGGTTTCAATTTAACCGTTTACGTTTCGTATTTTGATTTTCAATCAAAAACAAGTTCATATCATTTTGTTTGTGTATTCATACACTATTGAGCTTCAAATATGTTTGAATGATTGTTTTTGTATTATGGTTGTAGACTGTCTAAAATCACTGAAGATAAGTCAGTAAAAAGTAGAATCCAAGCTCCAGACGCAAGGCTAATCATCGCCACCAGCACGGCACCAAGACGTGAGGGTTGAAACCCATGTCTCAACATCACTGTAAGGACCGAGACGCGAGGGTTGGAACTCGCGTCCCAGTATTATTGCAGTGCCAAGACGCAGAGTCCAAAGCCCGCGTCTCACGTGAAGCTTGACGCAGAATTAGACGCTCGCATTTCTCAAGCATCACTTTAGCAATAAGATGCGAGGCATGAAACCCGTGTCTCAATTATAACTGCCCTTATTACTGGGTCAATTACTGCCCACGTAATAAGGGAGTTAACCCCCATTATGGAGCATTTTTAGGGGATACGTTTACCCCTGAAACCTCTTTAAATAGCCCAGTTTGCTATGGAAGAGGGGTCGGATAATTCTTGGTAAAAGAACTTCGGTTGTAAGCCGTAGAACACCCAGATTTCTAGCTGAAAATAAAGATAGAGTTTAACTCTTCTAACAACTTACTGCGTACAAGTTCGTCTTTACCTACACTCTCTTTGAGATCCTTGGCGGACAGAAGCTGTGTTACTTCGTCTACTATCCAAAGAGAGGATTCCCAAAAGGTCCTAACGTTCACCCAGTCAACGGAAAATAAGATTCACTTTCCATCGCCACATCAAGAATCTGGTTTTAAACAAAGGGGAGATTTGAATTTGAATATCTTCCCTCTCTTGTAAGAGGATTATTGATCCGCTGTAACTTTCTTTACAATCAAATAAAGAATTTACTCCTCGATCTTCAATTTCCCCCACCAACAAGAGATGGCGACTCTACTAGGGACTACTTTCTCTACTGACGAGCAAACTGTAGCGTAAGGTGACGTCACCTATATGGGAAAAAACGTCGAATCACTTGTCGTGGAGTTCGATCAGGCAAAGTATGAAGAGTTCCTCTCTTTTGGCTCCAAGAGCCCTAAGGCATGGCAGTACCGCAAAGTCTCCTCGGGGACTTGCTCTCGAGTCCGCTCTGAGATCCTCTCAGACGCGACTGGCAAGAAGGATGTCGTGGCTAGCCGCATCATACGTAACGCCCGCATCAACGTCTCCCATGAGACTCGCGTGGTTAACGTTGCTGATGTTCAACCCATTCATACCCATCCCCTTCCTCAGCACCAAGTTACCGGGGGTTCCCATCACCCGTACGGCGAAACCGGAATGCTGAGCGACGACAGAGACGGCGTGAGCGTCAACTACAGGCGCGAGAAACTGGAACAACCGTCTGCCCAACAGATGTAGGATGCGAGGTTCAAGTCCGCGTTTCTTCTGAATCACGTTAGACACGTGAAGTCCGCGTTTGGAAACCTAAACGTGAGGCTCACCAAACTTGGCTTTCTGAAGCTCCACTTTCCAAACGCGACGATCAGCAGCGCGAGGTCCGTGCCTCTCATCCGAGACACGAGACTACGCCTCTACAGTTATACGTGGGACCCAAAAGACCTGCGTTTCTCAAGTGTCGCTAGCCAGATGCGACAATCAACAACGTGAGAACTGCGTCTCTTCTCGGCAGAGGCGCAAGACTAAGGTTTCAGAGCCAAAACGCGAAAGCCGCGTTTATCTTACAGGACGTGAGCTCTGCGTCTAAGAACCTTGCATCTCAGCTTTGCGAAGCAAGGACAGCTCTCAAAAGCTGAAAAGTCCTCAACAATCTGAGGCTGATCTTTTTATCCCCCTCCCACGGACCTAAGAGATTATTTGACAAAGAAGAGGAGTGCTAATTTGATTACTCCATATTGTTGCTGTGAATGGCTTATCACAGCAATGCTTTCTGAGTGCCGCTGCAGTTCACATGCGAGCCGACGGTCGATATTCAGATAGTCGACCCAACTTCCCGATCAGCCAAAAGATATCGCTCCCGCAGAAGGATGACACAGAGTACCCTGAAATCACTGCAAACATAGCAAGCAGAAGTAAGGAAAAACAATCAGTGGTCAGCTCCGACGAATCCGACACGGAACCAGAAGGAGTGTATCGGCATACTCGCACTCAGACTGGTGCGGTCGCCCCGATCAACTACAGTGCCCTAGCTCGGGGCATTGAAGTAAATGAATCACATTCCACCATTGCAGAATCGCAGGATTCGAACTCTTCCATAGAGAAGGAAGCCCTCACGTACATGACAAATACTCCTGAGGAGACGGCCAGGCGCTTTGAACAACAAGCCCAGGTCCAGAGGGAACAATTTGAGATGATTCGTGCTCAACAAGAATCCATCGATTCCCTCAAACAGATGCTTGCACAATTACTTGAAGACAAGAGGAAGTCAACTAATAAACCTCCTCTAAAAAGTCTAAAGGCAAACGAAAAGAAGGAGAAAGCTCATCTTCTGTACATATCGAGGAGAAAGAGCAATCTACTTCTGAGTCGTCTAAATCCTCACCTAAGGGGGGAGGCAATCCGGACCGTAGAAGGATTCATTCTAAAGAATGAGTTAATTAGAGCAACGTCTAGAGGCCCTTACCATCGGAAAGGCCTCCAAGAAGCAGGAGTGGTCCGGCCATATCCGGCCGAGTGGGACCTTGTTCATACCCCCCAAGTTCAAAGCTCCGACCCTACAGGCGTTTGACGGTAAAAGCTCACCGATCACATATCTACTACTTCAAATCTCAAACTGAAAACGTGGTAGATAATGATGCCATCTTGGCACGTTTGTTCATCGACACTCTAAAAGGGCTTGCCTTTGAATGGTTTATGAAGCTCCCAGAAGGCTCCATTAAAAATTAGAGTGATCTGGAGAAGCTCTTCCTAACGCGATTTTTTGAAGATGACTCAGAGATCACAATGCTACTCTCTTGGCCACAAAGCACGAAAGGGAGAGTCAGTCAAATTATTTGTAGAGAGATTTCAGAATATGACACTCTAATGTCCTAACGGTATGACCCAGGTCACCCTGATAGAAACGTGCTGCCACAATCTACAAACGTCACTCCTAGCCCAAATAGGAGTTGCTGAAAATCGCACCTGGAAACAATTGGTCTAGCAAGGTGAACAGGCTAAAGAAATTGTCGCCAGGGTTAGGGCAGAAGAAAATAAACCCAGACCTGAAAGGTTGACAAGGCGCATGCCAGAAACATCTTTTCAACCAAAAGGAAAGATAACTTGGCGACAGAGACAAATCTCCTGTCAACCTCAGACGGTCAAGGGAAGTGGCTCTTCAAGTCAGCCACGCGCCAATAAGCATTATTCCTTCAAAAATGAACATGTTGATTCGTTGTTCAAGTTACTCAACAAGAGCAACAGATTGAAGCTTCTTGAAGCTACACGTCCTGAAGAAGTCGGTAAAACCGATAATCCTAACTAACTTCCTGTATCATAGGATGTTGGGGCACCCTACCAAGAGCTGTTATGTCTTCAAAGACATCCTTCAGGCTCTAATTGATGCAGAGGTACTAAAACTCCATCCAGAGCAGAAGAAAGTGACATCTAATATGACATCATTCCTCCAGTTTGGAAGACAGCCTCCAGCACCCTCTGGAGTAGTTCCCATCCCGAAAGGGGAACTAAGAATGATCAATATGGACCCTCATCATCAACAAGAGAAGGGTTTTATACCTGTTCCCATACCTCAGGGGGAAGTTATGTGGGTTCATCCTGACCTTATGGACAGTCAGCAATGGACCACTGTCACCAACAGAAGGTCCAAAGGCAAGGCAAAAGATTCATCCTGTAATGTGGTATGCGCTTCTTCCCGAGAAGCAGAAACCGATGTTCCCTCACTAACTGATTCAGAAGAGGAAATAATAGTTCTTGCTGCAGAATCTAATAAATCACTCGCGGCAGAAACTCATTCGGGTCAGTTATATTTAAAAAAGTATGATGAAATGGTGGAATCCTAAACCCACTATAAAGTCAGCCAAGCCCTCCATGAAACAACTGGTGGAGAAGCAGAAAGAGCTTCGATTTTCTAAAGCTCTCCCAAAGGACAACGCAGAAGGATCTACAACACCTTACCGCTTTGACGTCCTGGCTCAACTGGCCATATATCCCGGCCAGAATCACCCTTTATGAGCACCCGAGGCTATCAAAATCAACCAGAGAAGCTCTGAGGGAAGCCTTAGCTAATGCTGAGGTCTTCATGACCCAGATACCGGCTGGACCACGGGAGGAAGATGTAGAGGATTACCTCCATGCCTCCCAAAATGCTCCCTGCATCACCTTCACGGCAGATGATATGCAGGTTAAGGGGAAACATGATCGGCCCCTATACTGAAAAACACCTAGAGGGGGGTGAATAGGTGTGAATGCTAATCTAGTGATCTTTTTAAACTTTAATTAAATGAGTGATGCAACGATCTCTCAAAACACGACTAAGAGCCGAATACCCCTTGCGAGGTTCTGAACTCCTTCCTCCCAATTCCCCTTAAATGGGTTAGAGGTGCGTATGCAACCGTGTTGTATTGAGGTGTGATCGATCAATGCAAAGTATGATGATGAAGATGAAATGCTCACAATGTAAAACAACAAGTATAGCAAGTAAGGTAAACAACACAAGATTCCACAAGTAGAAGGTTAGTTCTCAAGCAATTAATTCAAGGCAATATAAAGCAATAGAAATTAAAAGCAAGAAAACGCAAAGGCAATCGCAAACAAGATGATTTGTTTCGAGGTTCGAGCACACTTGCTCTAGTCCCCGCCTTCACCTCCGTGAAGGGTTTCCACTATCCACCGAGGATGCCTTTACAATTGGGTCTACCGAAGACCGAGCACCGAGCTCCACCGAGTACAAAGGACCTCTACCGAAGAGGTTGCTCCACAAGAAGGAATTACAAGAACAAGTGATCACAACTTGATCACTACACTTTTCTCAATTTCTTTTACAAACCTCTCACTTCAATTACAACTTCACTATAGAATGAGTATAGAATTTTTGGCTCTATGAAGTGTGGTGAGAAAACTTCAGTTGTAGAGTGATATAGAGAATCAAACACAACTGAAAAACAATCTTGAAAGAGTAGGAATTGAAGGCTTAAAACATTTTTCTTTTCTCTTTTGAAAACAACAAAACTTGAGGATTTTTCTAAGTTATGAGCAAGAGAGACTTCTCCTCTATTTATAGGGTTAGAAAATAGGTTAAACATTTCTTTTCACCTAATTCAACCTGCAAAAGCTCCCCAACCACTCTCCAAAAATCTGCTAAAACAGAAAAAGAAACAGTTTTTCAGAAAATCTCAAAGAGGAAAGAGCCGTTGCTGTGTTGCAGGCTTGGCGGTCGACCGGTCCGGTCGACCGCCAGCCTAGCTGGATATAGCCGTTGGCTCCCGGTCGACCGGTCCGGTCGACCGACCAAAAAGGAGGAAACACAGTTTCCTTCTTCCGGTCGACCGGTCCGGTCGACCGAAATTTCCCGAGAGCAGAAGGCTCTCTGTCGGTCGACCGGTCCGGTCGACCGACGGACATGCACAAACAGTGCATGTCCAGGCACAACGCCGGTCGACCGGGCCGGTCGCCGATGTTGCCTGAGGCTGAAAACTGGGCTGTTTTGAAGAGGGAATTTTTGTGAAAAATTTTGAAAATACCTATAGCTAAGTATTATGCAGAAAATAGTTTATATACATGTTTTAAACAAGTTTTTCAAGATATAAAGCTTTGGTACATGTATATATAAACTAAGGCATAAACTAAAGCTTTGGTACATGTTTTTAACAAGTTTTTCAAAACATAGGAAATACATGAAACAAGTGTGTGTGTGCAAATCCTAGAGCCAATTTCTTATTTCAAACTTTAACATTCTAAACTTACAAACTTGCTAAAGACTTCAAGGCTATTCTTCAAGGTGGGCTATCTTCACTTGATCTTCAATATTTGCAACTTGAGCCCAAATTGAATTGTCTTGAGTCCAAGAACCTTGTATTTGAGTGAGAGTACTTCTAGTGTGATGATATACCTGAAACACACTTAAACAACAATTGTTATTAGTACAAATAACTAATATGTTTTGTAATCATCAAAATACACTAAACAAGGGGATTGTAACCTTGGGCAACATATACTTCACAGGGTATATTGAATCATCTGAAGTAAGTTGCATTCAGGTAGATCTAGGATTCGCATTGAGCATATGCCTCGCCGGGTCATGCAACATTTAGGATTCCTATCCACTGATTGAGCGCCACCCAAACTACCATTTATGGTTTTCAATGCCAATGGTACACGCCCAATGGGGAAGATCAAGCTCAAATGTCAAATTGGGGACTTAAAGTCCTAAGTGACGTGCTATGTGATCGATGCCGACACTTTATATAATTTGCTGCTTGGACGACCATGGATTCATCGTAATTCCATCGTCCCCTCCACTCTCCACCAAGTTATGAAATATATCGACGGAGTGGGAAGGTACGAAACGTTGATTGCTGAAAGGCATCCGTTCAAGGGGTAGAAAACTATTTCACAGACTCTCTCCTGTACCAGGACTCTCTGAAAACAAACGAGAACCTACAAACAGAGGAACCAGACTCTGGTAATGAAGCTGACACTGAGCTAGAGAAAGAAGAGTGCATGTGGAATTAGATCCACTTGTAACAGCATTAATAAGCTCGATGTTAATAACACCCGCCAATGATGTAGGCGGGTGGTATATTAATAAAGAGTTAATTTGACTTACTTTTCAGTGCTCGCTTCTGATTCAGTTACCGATCAGTACCACAACTAAGTACCGAAATGGATAATGACCCCTGGTCGACAATGGATGCTCTGACATCATTGCATGTACTAATGAGTCACCTTCGAATGTATCAAGATGTCGATGATGCGTAAGAATCAGTATTCATGGTCCCAGTAGCGCAAAGCCAAAAATCAATCCTTTTCAGACATCAAGTCCGAACTGATGTCGCATGAAGAGTCAGAAAGCGAGAATGAACCTCCTCAGTTCACCCATTATGAGCCAAGTATACTCAGAATGTTGGAAAGCATGGGGTATGATCTGACAAACGGTCCTGGGTTAACTTCGGCAAAGGAAGAAGAACACTACTCCGGTCTTTCGTTCCGAAAGGGAAAACCCTGATTATTACCATCGAACTCGCAGGGTTTGGGTTATGTGTCAACCTCATTTCCGTCAGCCTCTGAGTCTGAAAAGTTTCTATACCATAACAACTCATCTGGCACGTCATCGTGGGAGTCAGATTTGTAATTGGAACCTCTTCGGAGACTTTCAGTATATATGGTTTCTGCAAACCACCTGAAACAGAGATGAAGAAATGATCCATCTATATAGATCCTTGGATCAAACACCTAAACTCTCTGGGATACTCCTTTGAACAGCGCGAGCCACCCATGGAGGATAGTTGCCCAGATCAATCTGGGAGATGAGGCTAATCCTAAGCCCATCTTTATAAGGGAAAGCCTATCATCCTCCGAGAAAGAAGATTTAATATCTTTTGTGCGAGAGTATATAGATGTTTTTTGCTTGAAATTATGAGGACATGCCTGGGCTTGATCCTCGAGTGCTATGCATCGCCTTAACATTAATTCAGACGTGAAGCCAGTCAAACAACAGCAGTGACGGTTCCGTCCAGAAATATGGAAACAATCCAGTCAGAAGTCAAAAACTCATAGACTCTGGCTTCATTTGGGAAGAGCAACATCCTGATTGGGAGCCATATCGTCCCCGTTGCCAAAAGAACGGAAAGTCCAGATTTGCATTGATTTTCACGATCTAAATGAGGCATATCCTAAAGATGATTCCCTCTCCCAATCACGGATGTCATGATTGACAATACGTGCGGGTTTGAGCGAATGTCCTTCTTGGATGGATTCTCGGGTATAATCAATCAAATGTATCCTGATGATGAAAACATACTTCTTTTAGGATACCACTGGAGGTATATTGCTATACTGTCATACCCTTCGGACTGAAGAATGCGGGGGCAACATATCAGAGAGCTATGAATGCTATTTTCTACGAGCACATGCGTAAAAACAGTGAAATGTTTATGTTGACGACATTGCAGTGAAAAGTCGCACCAAAGGTGATCACATAGCCGATCTGAAGACAATCTTTGAAATCATGCGGGCACATCAGTTGAAGATGAACCCCACCAAATTCTTCCTGGGGGTGGCCAGCGGCAATTCCTAGGGTTTGTGGTAACTTCCAAGGAATCATTTAGACCCGAAAAAAGTTCACGCTATCCAGGAGATGCAACCTCCAAGGAACCTCAGGGAACTTAGGGGATTACAAGGATGACTGGCATATATCCGAAGGTTTATCTCAAATCTCTCTGAAGATGCCACTCTTTACAAATTGATGAAAAAGGGGTTCTCATTCATCTGGGATGATGCTTGCCAACAAGCATTCGAGGAAATCAAAC